>JAOQGK010000001.1:0-17703 GCA_027564095.1 Cellarinelloides crassus
ATAATACTAAAATATAAAAAACCATAATATTTAATAAATTGAGTGTGAGACCAAACTATTAGATATGAAGAAGCATACTGTGTCTATGTCCATAAAATTTTTATTTAAATATAAACTAAAATAAACCTAATAATGCATAAAAGCTTTAAAAATACTTTACAAAAATAAATATACATCTACTATAGGACATACACTTGATGCTAAAACAATCTCACATCCTTAAAAGATTCGTATTTAACAATTTTATAGATTTTATCAAAAAATAAAAGAAAAATAAAAAAAAATAAAAAAAATATATATTACGAATTAATTCGTAATCTCTCACTTCACATTGTGATATATAATAAATATATAATTTGTATTTATATAAATTTATAAGAAATTACGTCAGGAACTTGTCTTAAACACATACCCTTATAGGGTGAATACCAAACTGTGGTCTCCTGTAAAAGATCACTTTGCGATGTCTCAAATACACAAATATTCTGGGTATTTTATCAAAGATATATATTTAAATTTGTCTTACATAGAATAAATAGTATAGTCTACATATTAAGATGCAAAATTTATATAGTACTTAAAATTTAAATTTGTCTTTTACATAGAATAAATAACTCATAAAAAATATATATAATAAATATATAATTTGTATTTATATAAATATATAAGAAATTACGTCAGGAGGTTTGTCTTAAATAACATACCCTTATAGGGTGAATACCAAACTGTGGTCTCCTGTGAAAGATACGCTTTGCGATGTTTCAAATATATAATATATAGGTTATAAATTCCTATATAAGGGTACAACATATTAGAGTGTACGCGGGGTATAAAATTCGGTAGTTTAATTAAAACATTAGATTGCAAATCTAAAGATATACTTATCTGAATTTGTATAATTAAGAAAACCCCGACTTAAAATCTGATATACACTATATGTGCTTAATTAAGTAATACTTTAAGTCTAATGAAACTACTTGCCTTCAAAGCAAGAATTAAGGGCAAAACCTTAAGTATTGTCCTTGTAGCCTATATAAGGTTTAACTTTGAAAAAGTTAAGAAGAATTTATCCGTGGACAATGTTTATCTTATTTATACAAATAATTTTATCATTGATTTTAGTAGTAACCCTGCTTCTGGGGCTACAAATACTAAACCAAAAAACCTCAAAGAATCGAAGGAAAAATTCTCCATTTGAGTGTGGATTTGACCCCCAAGGGTCAGCCCGTCTCCCGTTTTCACTCCGATTTTTTATATTAGCCATTATCTTTTTAATCTTTGATATTGAGATTGCGTTATTATTCCCTCTAATTATTATAGTAAAAATAATATATCTTAAGGCCTCTTACTTATCAGGTACAATATTTTTAACAATCCTAATAATTGGGCTTGTACATGAATGAAAGCAAGGTACATTAAGATGAGTAAAATGCGTGGGATAAAAGGCTGTAAACCTTAAATAGTATATATCATACCCAACGTAACCAAACGTTATTTGCTTTGGTTAAAAGTTTTGCTCTGGCTCTAATCTATAATATTTCAAACCTTTCAGCATGCAAGAGTTATCCTACCTATGAACAAACCCGCTAAAAAGCAATAAATATTTACTTCAGTTATCAATAACATAACTCCCTCATAAGCAGTGTTAAACATTATTTAAATAGTGGAAGCTAGAAAAAAGAAATGAAAAGAAAGGTGGAAAAATATGTGCCAGCATCCGCGGTTACACCTATACCCCAAATTATAAATATAAGGTAAAATGGTATATAAGAGGAAATAAATATTGGTCAAATATAAAAATGAAACCTACCCTTTATACTACAAAACCATGAAACTACCAAATAGGACAAGGATTAGATACCCTATTACTATTTAAATTAAAACCGGTTATACCTGGGTATTACGAGTAATCTTAAAACCTAAAGAGCTTGGCAGTCCCCCATTATCTCAGGGGAGCTTGTTATATAAACGATAATCCCCGTTAAAACTTACCTTTTTAATAAGTATGTATACCTCCGTCTAGTCGGTCTTCAAGAGAATCGGCATAAGAAAATCTCGAAACCTCAGGTCAAGGTGCAGCTGATAAAAAGGAATCTATGAGCTACTATATGTGAATTTGAAATTTATACCGAAAGAATTTAAGAAAAAGTACTTGATAGTAATCTTATCTTAAAATGAAAAGATGAAAGTTAACCTGGGTGGTGCACAAATCGCCCGTCAGTCCCACTAATAAGTTGGAAAAGTCGTAACATAGTAGTTGTACTTGAAAGTGTGTCTGGTCTCATAACTTAGATTTGAAATCTATACAAGGTATTATTACCAAAGACCTTAACAAACATATATAGGATTTAGAATCTTTTTCAGTGCCCTGCACTTTGTTAAATGAAATTAAAATCTTTTATCATTAACCCATTCCATCTAGTTGAAATAAGTCCATGACCCTTGATTGGTTCTTTGGGTGCTCTATTTTTGACAAGAGGGACAGCTATTTGGTTTCATATAAAAGATATATCTTTAATAATCCTGGGGTTTATTATTGTACTAGTCACAATAGTACAATGATGACGTGACGTAATTCGTGAAAGAACTATATTAGGGTTTCATACAATTGCAACCGCCAAAGGGTTACGAATAGGTATAATCTTATTTATTATCTCTGAAATCTGCTTCTTCTTCGCATTTTTTTGAAGGTTTTTTCATAGAAGCCTTGCCCCTACTATTGAAATAGGGAATACCTGACCTCCTATCGGGGTAAATCCTTTATCCCCATGGGGAGTTCCTCTCCTAAATACAGTTGTACTCCTATCCTCAGGAGTCTCAATTACATGATCTCACCACTCAATCCTAGCTAATAAATACCAAGAAGCTTTTGTAAGATTATCTATAACAGTTATATTAGGGTTTTATTTTACATTTTTACAAATAATAGAATATATAGAAACAAGATTTTCATTAAGAGATAGAGTTTATGGAACAACTTTTTTTGTTGCCACGGGGTTTCACGGACTCCATGTTATTATTGGGTCCTCCTTTCTTTTAGTTTGTTTAGTACGACATTTCCTTAACCATTTTACCCAAAACCATCATTTAGGGTTTGAAGCAGCAGCTTGATATTGGCATTTTGTTGATGTTGTGTGACTATTTTTATTTGTCTCTATTTACTGATGAGGGAGATAATATGGTAATAGAGAATATCATAATCATCATCGGTAGACTACTTAAAGTATTATTAATATTATTAGTTTTGGCTCTTAGAGTAGGATTTTATACTTTGATAGAACGAAAAGTACTATCTTATATTCAACTACGAAAAGGGCCAAATAAAGTAGGTTTAATAGGGATGCCTCAACCTTTAGCTGACGCAGCAAAACTTTTTACAAAAGAATCCATTTACATTTTTTCCTCAAATAAACCTACATTTATTGGAGCTCCATTAATAGCTATAATTGTTATGTTTATATTATGAAACATCTATAACTCAGCATATAGTATTAGAACTTTTAAACTAAGAGTTATATTTTTTATCGCAGTATCAAGAATTAATGTCTACACAGTACTACTATCAGGATGAGCTTCTAACTCCAAATATTCATTACTAGGAGCAATCCGAGCGATCGCCCAAACCATTTCCTATGAAGTATCAATAGCATTAGTACTAATAAGAATTTTATTACTATCCCTTACATTTAATATTAATGAAATAGAGAGTACCCAAACCTTATGGTTCGCTATCCTCCTATGACCTTTAGCCCTAATATGATTTATTAGCTGTTTAGCAGAGACAAACCGAGCCCCCTTTGATTTAGCTGAAGGAGAGTCAGAGTTAGTTTCTGGGTTTAATATTGAATACGGAAGGGGAGAATTTGCTTTTCTTTTTATCGCCGAATATGGTAGAATCTTACTTATAAGATTATTAACCACTGCGTTATTTATAGCAGGTTTATCACAGAACACAGGGGTTATAAACACAACAAAATTAATAATAGTGGCCTATCTATTTCTATGAGTCCGTGGGTCCTACCCACGCATGCGTTACGACACCCTCATATCTTTAACATGAAAGACCTTCCTTGCGGTTTCAATTTCCTTGATACTACTAATAATAGTTCAATGATGTTTTATTAGTACTAAGTACATTTACCTTCCAAGTAAAAGGGCTATTTTTAGATAAAACAATAAAAGATTTACTCAAAGAAAACTTAAACATAATAAATATAGTTACAAATATCTTTTTTTACTAACCGAAAGGGAACAACAAAATATTATTAGCATATATTAAAATTTCTACCTTGTGTATAATGGGCTATTTAATAATATATAAATATAAAAGCCCGAAAGTAAATGAGCTACCTTTATTCTATTTAGAATTTAAAAGAAAAAATGTTAAAAAATTTTTAAGAGAAATAACTGTAGAGATTAAATGTCTACGCATTTACTGATATCTGGGTGCAAAAATGTATATAGTACAATTTTTTAATAAAAGTATTAATCTTGGGACAAGCTAAGATTAAAAGACTTATATGTCCTAATATCTATATTCTTTTAGGCTTAATAATAGTCTTAAAAAACACTGTAACAAGAAAAATAACTAAAATAAATAATTATATCCATATAATCCTCTAAAAGGAAACAAACCCTCCTTCTTAATACAATGATAGCATAAGTAAATATTTATTTTTTACTCCCCTTCCCCTTAAAAATATAAAAAGGAACTCGGCAAAATAAGCAACGACTGTTTAACAAAAACATAGCTTCTTGAATTTATAAGAAGTGCCGCCTGCCCGGTGTGAAAATAAACGGCCGCGTAAGTGCTAAGGTAGCATAATAATTTGTCTTTTTATTGGAGACTAGTATGAATGGCATTACGAAGCTTAACTGTCTCCTTATATAACCTTAAAATTGATTTAAAAGTGAAAAAGCTTTTATTTTTATGATGGACGAGAAGACCCTATAGAATTTTAGTAAATCACATATTATATGTAATGTGTTTACTTTTATTGGGGCAATATAAGAACAACAAAAATCTTAACTTTATATATCCTCAAAGAGAACAAAAATAATTACCTTAGGGATAACAGCGTAATCTTACCAAAGAGTTCTAATCGAAGGTAAGGGTTACGACCTCGATGTTGGACTAAGGGAACTTTTATATGCAGAAGTATAAAATGTGAGCCTGTTCGGCTTTTAAAACCTTACATGATCTGAGTTCAGGTCGGCGTGAGCTAGTCCGGTTTCTATCCTCATAAAAATCTAAATATCTTCTTATTACGAAAGGAAAAAAAGATAATAATAAATATGAGTTCAAAAAAATAAGCTTCTAACTTAAATAAGCGACCCCGCAAAACTCTAACTAAATAAGCTATTTAAGCTTTTGGGTTCATACCCCAAAGATGGTTTTACCTTTAGTTACGCAAACATAGCTTATAAAGCACCGGTTTTGTAATCCGAAGATCAATAAAATTGTGTATGCTATGATTAAACTTTATCCCTCAACCTTTATATATCTTAATATTATTTCTTTATCAATACTAATAGTTTTAAGTAGAAATAATTGACTTATAGTTTGAATAGGTATAGAGCTATCTTTATTTGGATTTATCCCTTTGTTTACATCTAATACAACAACCACAGAGGCAATTATAAAATATTACTTAATACAAGCAAGAGGTTCATCTATATTCCTAATATCCTTTCTACTCAGGTTTAAAATAAGATATTTACTAAGAGTCCTTGGGATAAGTATAAAACTGGGACTTTTCCCTTTTTTCCAATGAATACCCATAGTAATAATATCTCTAACATGAAGAGGTTGTATTATAATAACGACAATTCAAAAAATTATACCTTTAATAGTAGTGATTCTGTTAACTAATTATTATTTACTGATAATCTTCAGAGTAACGAGAATTTTCATTAGAAGAATTATAGGGTTTAATCAAACCCTTATACGGCCTCTTATAGCATACTCCTCAATTTCTCACACAAGGTGAATTGTTATAATAACAATATTAAATAACAAAATAAGATTGATATATATAATTTTGTATTTTGTTACCATTGCCCATTTATTTAATTCTTTTAAAAAAACTAATACTGAAAAAATCAATATAAATACCACCCTCAATAAGGAAAGAACGTCCCAAAGAGCTATTTTAATAATCTTAGCAGGAATTCCTCCTTTTTCAATTTTCTTTTTTAAAATATATTTATTTTTTGTAATTAATTCTCCCTTAATTATTGTCACTCTAATAATTAGAACCTATCTATCGACATATTACTATTTAACATTTATTATTCCTAATTTACTAAAGATAAAAAATAAAAATAGAACAATAGTTTTAACTTTACTTATACTAAATATATGTCCGATTATCCTAGTATTTTAATGTATAATATCTATCTTTACAAGATAAAAAAACATGTTATGTATACATTAGTATTAAATCACCTAGTGAAATAAGTTGATACCTTATAAGAGAATAAAATTCTAGTACTAATGTTAATAAAACGATGATTTATATCTACAAACCACAAAGATATCGGCACGCTATATTTCTTATTTGGCCTTTGAGCTGGTATAACCGGAAGAGGATTGAGAGCTCTTATCCGAGTTGAATTAAGACAACCAGGAAGATTATTAGGAAATGACCAACTTTACAATGTTATTGTAACCGCTCACGCTTTCTTTATAATTTTCTTTATAGTTATACCTATTATAATTGGTGGGTTTGGTAATTGGCTTATTCCTTTAATATTAGGAGTACCTGACATGGCCTTCCCTCGCCTTAATAATATAAGATTCTGGCTTCTTCCTCCAGCAGCAATATTACTTCTAATATCGGCAATTATTGAAAGAGGAGCAGGTACCGGATGAACTGTATACCCTCCTCTATCATCAAATATTTCTCACAGAGGGCCCTCAGTTGATATGGCAATTTTTGCCTTACATTTAGCAGGGGTGTCTTCAATCCTAGGAGCAATTAATTTTATAACTACTATTATCAATATACGAAGGTGAAATATAACTATAATACGAATAACATTAATAACTTGAGCAGTATTTATTACTGCACTCCTTTTGCTACTTTCACTTCCTGTACTAGCCGGAGCAATTACAATATTATTAACCGACCGTAATATTAATACCTCGTTCTTTGATCCTGCCGGGGGAGGAGATCCCATCCTTTACCAACACTTATTTTGATGTGCGGTATTTACGTACGGATTGGTAAGGGGAAACAGCTATACACTGAGATCCCTTAATAATAACGCTAACTTATTACTTCTAGCTGGCTTACCTAGGTATGAAAACATCCCAGGGACAATAGCATGCCAGCAAAGGGGGTGCCGTAAGGTGGCCTTGCCTTATATGACCACCCTCAAAGAAATGCTCTCATGGCGAAAGCTAGACTGCCTGAACCCTAGTTATCAGTTGGGCCCACAGGTACCCCTCGGCCAAAGGTGGATTAATTTATTAGTTCAGCTGAGCCCTGCAATACTTTGTAGGAATCAGATGCTAAGTATAAGCGTTTGCAGGGAACATGTTTTAATGAAAAATGACAACATAACGAACAGGGCGCCTAAAAGAGCAGTTAAGCCAATACGTATAAGAATACAAACTCCTAAGTTTCTCAAGCAGAAATATGGAGTTGGAGCCTCCCAAGTAGATTGCATTTTGATAAATGTTCATCAAATAAGGAGGCAGGTAACCTTTGTATTTAGGTTCCGATCCTACTGCAAGTGCAGTGATCAAGGGATCGGAACACTAGAGACTATACGAAATATTAGATCTGAGAAACCAGACTATCAGTTTAAACGTGTGTTTCACCTTATATTAACTGAAGAAATATTTATGATAGCTTATCAAACTATCAAAAGAAAAGGGGGTATTATAACACCAAGGGTGGGTGGTGCTACCCCCGATGGTCTCAGCATTGAAAAAATCAAGGGAATCATTAAAAATTTAGAAACTCAAACTTATGAGTTTAAACCAACACGACAGGTCATAACCCAAAAACCAAACAAGGGGCTCCGCCCTCTGTCCATTCCCACAATTAACGACAAACTGGTCCAAGAAGTTATACGAATAATCCTCGAAGCAATTTTTGAACCAACCTTCCTTAATAGATCTCACGGGTTCCGCAAAGGACGTAGGTGTCATACCGCTGCTAAGGAAATTCGGGTAATATTCGCAGGAAGAAAATGATTAATAACTAGAGATATTGAAAAATGCTTTGATTCTATTGATCACCACACATTAATAAAAATCCTAAAAAAACGTATTCTCGACCAACGTTTCTTGGACTTAGTATTAAAATTACTCCGGGCTGGATATATAAACGAATTTAAAGAAATTATATCTTCTCTAAGTGGGGCACCCCAAGGAGGAGTTATTAGCCCCATCCTGTCAAATATTTACATAAATGAATTGGATGTGTTCATACAAGATTTATCAAAAAACTTTACAAAAAGAAAGAAGCGGTCTAGTAATAAAGAATATGGCCGGGCACGAGCCTTATACAGTTATTATAAAAAAACAAAGAATCACAAAAAGGAAGAATTCTATCTTATAAAAAGAAAGATACTACCGGCCAAAGACCACATAGACCCTAACTACCGACGTATAAATTACATTCGGTATGCTGACGATTTCATTATTGGGGTAGCCTGTCCCTACAGAGAAGCAAAACAAATCAGAGATATAATTAATCTGTTTTTAAAAGTTAAGCTAAAAATGACCATTTCCGTAACTAAAACAAAAATTGCGCATGCCTCTACAGAAAGAGTTAAATTTCTAGGAATCATAATTAAAGTACCTACATATAAAGAAGCAATAGTAACCAACTATACGAAATTAATTAATGGAAAACCTACCTATGTAACAGCTAAAGTCGCGCAGGGTGAAATTAAAATAAAAGCTGATATCAAGGCAGTAATCATAAAATTAAACTCGGCCGGATTCTGTAACAAACTAGGTAAGCCTACACCTCGATTTCAGCTTTACGCAATATCTCATAATGACATCATTACTAGATACAACGCAGTGAAACGAGATATTTTAAACTACTATAGATTTGCCGACAATTATAGCTTATTAGCTCATAATATTCAATATATTTTGATATCGTCTTGTGCTAAATTATTAGCAACAAAACTTAAAATAAAAACAACCGCAAAAATTTTTAAAATATTTGGGAAAGATCTAACTTACAGTAAAAACAAATTCGATTGATCTAGTACATATTTATCTAACCGAATAAACTTCAAAATTAAAACCGCCCCCTTAGATTACATTTATATATTATATACAAAGAAACTATCTAACACAGACCTATTAGAACCATGCGTTCTGTGTAAGTCTACAGAGAATATTGAAATACATCATGTTAAACATATTAAACTGATAGATAAATCACTAGGGCCACTAGTCAAAGACGCAGCCACAATTAATCGAAAACAAGTACCACTATGCTGCAAATGCCATATAAAAGTACACAAAGGAATATACGATGGCCCTAGATTATCTAATACAACGCGATAGGCACCGGAAAGCCGTATGATGGGAAACTATCTCGTACGGTTTGGGAAGGGCCTTGTGCCGTGAGGTGCTCGAGCTACTTCACTTTTCGGACACCCAGAAGTCTACATTTTAATTATCCCAGGGTTCGGGATTATTTCACATATTATTAGACATTTCAGGAATAAAGAACAAGTATTTGGAGTTATCGGTATAATCTACGCGATGCTATCAATTGCTTTACTAGGGTTTATTGTATGAGGGCACCATATATTTGTAGTAGGGATAGATATTGATACACGAGCATATTTTACTTCAGCAACTATAGTCATTGCAATCCCAACAGGCGTAAAAGTGTTCAGATGACTAGCCACTATGAACGGAAGACTCCCTGAGTTTTCCGCCCCAATGCTTTGAGCTCTTGGTTTTATTGTACTTTTTACGTTTGGAGGTTTAACAGGTATTGTACTAGCTAATTCTTCAGTAGATGTGGTATTACACGACACCTATTACGTAACAGCCCACTTCCATTACGTTCTTTCAATGGGAGCAGTTTTTAGTATATTTGCAGGATTTAACTACTGATTCCCATTATTTACAGGAATAACCCTAAATAAATATATAGCTAAAGCTCACTTTTATGCAACATTTATTGGTGTTAATATCACATTCTTTCCACAACACTTTTTAGGCTTGGCCGGCATACCTCGTCGATACTCTGATTACCCAGACACAATAACTAATTGAAATATAATATCATCATTTGGATCAACAATTAGATTTGTTGGGGTATGTTTATTTATCGCAATAATTGCCGAAGGTCTCTCTTCAAAACGTATAGTAATTTTTAATAATTCCCCGTCTAATTCATTAGAATGAGCTACACGACTGCCTCTTGATTTTCACAACTCCGAAGAAACCCTAATAATCAATAAATGATAACTAAGAGACTTCTGACTGTTAATCAGGAAAAGTAATAATTACCTTAGTTAATGCCTCACCTTTCCCCCATCATATGAGTTTATATTTATTTATTTATAGGATTTATTCTATTTAAAATAAATATTAATATAACATATTTACAAGAATAACCAAAATATAATATATTTGGTTAATGAAAATAGCAAGATTACTTATTTTTATCAATTTTATAATAATAATAATAACCCTCTCTCAAAAATTAGTGTCGATAGGAGGAATCCTTTTAAGAAGAGCAACAATAATTACTATACTCATTGCTTTCCTATCTAACTCTTGATATGCCTTTATCTTATTTTTAATCTATATCACAGGTCTACTGGTACTTTTTAGCTACTTCCTAGCACTAAGACCAAATACCTATCAAACTGAAAAAAAATTCTTTAAGTCTTATATTCTAATAATCCCCATATTAATTATCCCACCATTCTATATTAGAAATATACCCACATTTAAAATTAAATTTGAAAATGACGCTATGTCCCTAATTATAAATAATTTATCGATTTACTGACTTATAGTTATTTTTCTACTTATTACCCTACTAATAGTAGTATCCTTAGTGTATAAGTCCCCTTCCCCATTACGTAAATATTTAAAATAAAGTAGTAGTTTATAAAAATAAAGGTTTGTCAAATCTTAGTTGTACAATGTACCTACTTTATATGACCTTATGATCACAAATATTATTACAAGAAAGAAATAGATTAACAATACAATTATTGTCCTTATTCCATGATTACTCTCTCGCTATTATTATAATAATTCTAACATTTGTTACAGGGGTTTCTATATTTATAATTTTAAATAAAATAATCTCTGACTCCCCCATTATCACCTTAGTAGAAGTCATTTGGACAATTATACCTATAATTATTCTAATTATACTAGTTATCCCATCACTTCAAATTTTATATTATATAGAAGAAAGGGATCCTTTTCTTACACTAAAAGTTATAGGACACCAATGATATTGAAGCTACGAAATAATAGATATCGATTTAGAATTTGACTCCTATATAATTCCAAATCCATTATTAGGGGAATTCCGACTACTAGAGGTAGACCACCGAGTGGTACTACCATTTAACAAAAACATTCGAACCTTAATTAGAGCAGCAGATGTATTACATTGTTGATCCCTACCCAGTGTAGGGGTAAAAGCAGATGCAGTTCCGGGGCGGCTTAATCAAATATTTATAAATATTATACGCCCCAGAATTATTTATGGACAATGTTCAGAAATTTGTGGAGCAAATCATAGATTTATACCTATTACCCTAGAAATAATTAATAGAAAAAGATTCCTAATATGAATCAATAAAATCTAATACTAAATATACGTGCTACACTTTAGTATGATAAAACCATTCCGAAAATACAACCCCTTGGGAAAAATGTGAGATAACTTAATCGCACTACCTGCGCCTAAAAATATTTCTTCACTCTGAAGATTTGGGTCTTTAAGAGGGTTATGCCTAATAATACAAATTATCTCTGGATTATTTCTAGCAATATTCTTTTCTGCCGACACTAACATTGCCTTTGATTCAGCAATTCGGATCTCCCGAGATGTTAACTATGGCTGACTCATTCGAAACATACACGCAAACGGAGCCTCTTTATTCTTCGTTTGTCTTTATATCCATGTAGGTCGAGGAATCTACTATAAATCCTACAAAAACAAAGAAACTTGAGCTATTGGAGTTACACTACTTTTCTTAACAATCCTTACTGCGTTTCTTGGGTATGTTCTACCTTGAGGACAAATATCTTTTTGAGCAGCAACAGTCATTACAAATCTAGTATCAGCAATCCCCTACATTGGAGAAGAAGCAGTTATATGAATCTGGGGAGGGTTCTCAGTTAGAAATGCAACTCTAACTCGATTTTACGCTTTACACTATATCCTTCCAATAATTATTGTAGTCTTATCCTTGGTACATATTATATTCCTTCATGAAACAGGATCAAATAACCCTCTAGGGATCAAAAGAAATACTGAAATAATAAAATTCCACCCATACTTTACAATTAAAGACCTCGTTGGAGTATTAATAGCATGAACTATATTAGGAGTTGTCGTTATATTTATACCTTCTATCCTTATTGATCCAGAAAATTTCATCCCTGCTAACCCGTTAGTGACTCCTACCCATATTCAACCAGAATGGTATTTCCTACCTATATATGCAATTCTACGATCGATCCCTAACAAACTAGGGGGAGTCCTAGCGTTAATTATGTCTATTGCAATCTTATACTTCCTCCCCTTAACCAAAAGAATAAAAACAAATAGATTTAGAGTACTAAACCAAAACCTCTTTTGGTTATTAATTTCAGTATTTATTATTTTAATATATATTGGGGCTAAACCAGTAGAACCACCATTCGAAGTAGTTGGACAAATTTTTACAGTAGTATATTTTACTTTATATTTAATCACAACGTAAAAGGTTAATATATTAAGTATATTAGATTTCGAATCGAAAAGAGTTTATAACACCTTTTAATGATACATGTAAGAATTTTCATAATAACAAATATACTAATATTACTAGCTATTACCAGATTTTTTTTAGCACGCAAAAAAGTAATAATATGTCTATTAAATTTAGAATTCATTCTCCTAAATATATTTTTTTCAATCATTATTACATTCGCGGTGGTAAACCAAACTCTCTCCCCATCTTTTTTTATATTAGTTTTAGGAGCATGTGAAGCAAGGTTAGGTATAAGGTTACTTATTAATATAGCCCGGTTTAAAGGAAATGATATGTTAACAAAAAGCTATTTAAAATTTTAAAATTTCTATCGTTTACTTCATTTTTATTGATTACAACAAAAAACCTAAAAATTATACCAAATTTATTAATAATAAGCTTTATAATATCTCTGATAAATTTCACCCATAGATTAACCACTTCCTCCTTACCTTCAATAATTATAGAAACAGAAAGATTAAACTGTATAATAATTTCTTTATCAATTCTTATTTCCTCTTTAATATATTTAGTTAGAATTAAATATAGATTAAACCAATCAAAAATAATATTTAATATAGCAACAAAAACTTTACTATGAATTATCTTAGTGTTCTTTCTCACAAATAATCTACTTATCTTATATTTAGCATTTGAAATATCCCTAATCCCTACGCTAATACTTATCCTAAAATGGGGGTACCAACCCGAACGATTACAATCAAGATTTTATTTTATATTATACACAATTTGTGCATCATTACCATTAATTTATATAATTATAAAAATTTATAATATAAATATAACACTACATATAGACACTATCTACCCAATAAATAACATTATATTCAAACTTAATAATTTTATCTCCTCTATATGTATACTCTTAGCATTTCTTGTAAAACTCCCCTCATGAGGGGTACATTTATGGCTTCCAAAAGCACACGTAGAAGCCCCAGTTAGTGGCTCAATAGTCTTAGCAGGTATTTTACTAAAACTTGGAGGATACGGATTAATTAAAATAATGTTTCTAATAAATAGTATAAACACAAACTCCTTAAGTATAATTTTTAGAATTAACCTTTGGGGAGCTTTAATTGTTGGGTTTGTGTGTATAAGGTCCATAGATATAAAAAGACTTATCGCCTACTCTTCTGTTATCCACATAAATTTATTAATTATAGGGGTGGTAAGAAAAAGAGTTATTGGACTTATAGGAGCAATAATTATAATAGTATCTCATGGAGTTAGCTCTCCAGGAATATTTGCACTAACAAATATTAACTACGAAAAAACAAAATCTCGAAATATTTTGCTTAATAAAAATATTAGCATAACCCAACCTTCTATAAATATAATATGATTTATGCTCATCTCAGCTAATATAGCAGCTCCTCCATCACTTAATCTAGCAAGAGAAATCATAATTACAATAAGAGTACTTAAATTATCCTTTATATTTAGATCATTACTAGCTATAATTACCTTAATAGGAGGAGCTTACAATTTGTATATCTATTCAGCACAACAAGGAAATAAGCCTATATACAAAATACCATTTGAAAAAGATACCTCTGTAAGGTATCTTTATGCCTCAGTACAAACCTTTACCCCTTACTTATTAATTTTAACACTCAAAATTTTTATGATATGAAAAGGTAGTTTATTAAAAACATTTAACTGTGGATTAAAAAAAATCAAAAGATCCTTTTCAATACTTTTAAAAAATAAATTATCCCCCACAATAAAAGCTAGAATTTTTATTTTTATAAATATAATGATTCTGCTTATGCTTCTGA
Organism: Cellarinelloides crassus; assembly: GCA_027564095.1. Taxonomy (NCBI): domain Eukaryota; kingdom Metazoa; phylum Bryozoa; class Gymnolaemata; order Cheilostomatida; family Sclerodomidae; genus Cellarinelloides; species Cellarinelloides crassus. The sequence goes on from JAOQGK010000001.1 coordinate 14,778, forward strand.
GATTAACATTTAACCAAGAAACCATATTTATATTAGAAATTCCAATAATAAATTATAAATCAATAAATTGATCAATAACCCTTACTATAGACAAAATTACCTTAGTATTTAGAATTACTGTTCTAATAATCTCACTAAGAGTAATAGTATTTTCTACATCTTATATATCAAAAGAAACAAAATTAGAATACTTTGTTATAGTAGTACTACTATTTGTACTATCAATAAATATACTAATTTTTATCCCAAACTTAATAATATTACTAATCGGTTGAGACGGACTAGGGCTCACATCCTATCTATTAGTTATTTATTATAGAAATAACAAAGCCATAAGAGCAGGGATAATTACAGCTCTCACTAATCGTATTGGAGATGCCCTACTTATCTTAGCAATTTCATGAGCCCTAATAAGTGGCCATTGAAGATTTTCATTTACATCAATTAAAATTAACATTTTTATTGTAGTAATAATTATTTTAGCAGCAATGACTAAAAGAGCACAAATACCATTTTCAGCATGACTTCCAGCAGCAATAGCAGCTCCTACCCCAGTCTCAGCCCTTGTACACTCATCAACATTAGTCACTGCTGGTGTTTATTTAATTATTCGGTTTTTTCCCACACTAAGAAAATTTGAAGTTACTAAATTTTTATGTTTTTATATAGGAGCTATTACTTGCCTTATAGCCAGAACATCAGCTATTATAGAAAACGACCTAAAAAAAATTATTGCACTCTCAACTTTAAGACAACTAGGAATTATAATAATAGCCCTAGGACTCGAACAACCTCATTTAGCCTTTTTTCACATAATTACCCATGCATTATTCAAAGCATTACTTTTTATTTGCGCGGGAACAATTATTCATTTAGAAAACAATAATCAAGATATCCGACTAATAGGAAACTTAGAAAAAATCTCCCCCGCCACTATCGTTATAATAAATACAGCGAACCTTTCCTTATGTGGCACCCCATTTTTAGCAGGATTCTACTCAAAAGATAGTATCATTGAAACATTTTTTACCCAAAACAACCCATTAACCACAAGAATTATTATAATTAGAAGAATCTGCTTAACCTCAGCGTATACAATACGGCTAAGAATAATAACCATATGATCTGCTAATAAAACACAAAACTTTTCGCAATCATGCAGAAAATTTACATATTTGGCCTACTTTATTTTAATTAGAGGAGCTATTTTAGGTGGAACAATAATAAACTGAATAATAATACCTATTACCTTTACCCCGACACTACCAAAAACACTAAAATATATAGCCCTGCTTCTAATCTTAATATTCGCAGTATTAATATATAATTTAAATGAGGTTAAACCCTATAACAAAATAACAATATTCCTATCCTCAATGTGATTTCTAAGATATTTGTCCTCTAATACAATAAATAAAACATCTATAAATATAGGAAAAATATATCTTTACAACGAGAGTACTTGAATAGAAAAATTTAGAGGGAAAGGAATTATAGTACTAATTTCCAAAATAACAAAAATTACTCAAAATGCCAATAAAATAACAATATCTGAAATATTAACAAATATAATATTCATCATATTATTGGTGATTTCAATATACCCTGTATAATATAGTAATATATTAACTTAGTTTGCAACTAAGTAAAGGATCTATCCTATTACTACAGTAGATAGTCTATTAAGACATTGTCTTTGGAAGACAAAAATCAGCTCGCTGTCTTCTGGTCATCAAAGTGTTTTACACATTACCTTTTCAAGATAAAAACCCTCCAGAGGTGATGATTACTTGGTAGCTTAAAAGAAAGCATACGACTTTTAATCTAAAAATGGAACCATCCCCAAGTAAATGGCATTTGATATCTTCTCAAGCTTTGATGATCATAATAAAATTAGAACTATCCTATCAACATCCTATATATTTATGTGGGTATCATTATTTACAGCAGCTAAAAGAAAATTCTGAACAATAAGATCTACACAATCCTCAACAACCTTCCTATGAATAGCAATAATATTAAATATTGTTTCTCGAACCCAAGCAAGAAAAATAGGAATAGCCTATTTATCATTTGCTAGATGAACAATAATTATTATGTGAACTAATATTATAGGTCTAATACCCTATGTATTTAGTCTAACAAGCCATTTATCAATAAACTTAAGAATAGCTTTCCCTATGTGACTAAGAATAATTCTTCTAAGGTTAACTTACGATATAAACAAATATTTATCACACTTTCAACCATTAGGTTCCCCCACGATCTTAAATCCATTCCTATGTTCGATTGAACTAATTAGTAATCTAGTACGACCTATTACCTTGTCAGTACGATTAGCAGCAAATTTAAGAACAGGCCATATTATACTTACCTTATTAGGGAGCGCCTATACTTCGTCAAACTTAATACTAATGATAATTATTCTAACTATAGGAATATTATATATTATATTTGAAGGGGCTGTGTGTGTTATCCAAACCTATATCTTCACCCTACTCCCAGCTATATTTAGAGATGACCATCCCTCTTATTGTGATCATTAAAACTTTGAATTTTAAAATGGATACAATCCTCACAATAATTTAAATATAATAAAAATTTGTTCGAGTCAACAATACATAATTAAAAGATTCGTGTTTAACAATTTTATAGATTTTATCAAAAAATAAGAGAAAAATAAAAAAAATAAAAAAAATATATATTACGAATTAATTCGTAATCTCTCACTTCACATTGTGAGATACTATAAAACATAATATTTGATAAGTTAAATGTAAGAAATAAAGTGTACAGATAGTTATAGGGGCATATTTTTATATTATTAAAATATCCTCCCATTCGTGTACATCTTATAGATTACAAATATATATCACACCTTTCTTTTTCTATTATTGTAAAAGAAATTTAAATTTTTAGATATATT
>JAOQGK010000002.1:0-79520 GCA_027564095.1 Cellarinelloides crassus
GGATGTAACTGAGTCGCTTCAGATCCAGTACAAATATTTTTCAGGACTGTTAGCCGGTGAGTCGGCTGAACTCAACCCTGACAAAGCGGCTGAAAAGGAAAGCAAACCCGCGAAGAAAGATAAGGCGACCAAGAAAGATAAAGGTCTGAACTTTTCATCTGAAGATGTGTTCGTCGCTGAAGCATATGACTTGCTGAAGGATGAAACAAAACCGGGGCCGACTCTAGTCAAGAAGAAGTTCCGAATCGGTGCTGCCCGTGCTAAGGCAATCTTCGAATCGTTAGTCGATGATGGTCACATCAAACCGTTCGTTCGTGATGGTGCTGCTGCCGTCTCTACCAAGGAAAAGAAAGCCAGTAAAGGTAAGCCAACTCTAACTGAGATACTGGCCGACCTACCCGCAGGTGAAGACCTGTTAGTGAACGCACCCTACCACCTGTTGATCGCACTCGATAAGAAAGAGCGCAAGCAGTACTTGAAGGGCATCGACATCGCTACGTTACTCGACTCTGATCGTGTAGCAGCAGCGGCACAAGGTGGAGCGGATCTGACACTGGTTAATGAGATCATTGAGTTGGCTGGTAAGAAGCGTAAGCCTGTGAAGAAGGTGATCGAAAACATCGGCGTCAAAGGTGATAAGTCAGGTGAGAAAGCTGCCAAGTTCATCGGTCAGTGTGTGAACGTGATCGACAACGGTGACGTGTTAGCCAACGTGATGGGCGCAGGAGGTTTCAACAAAACTGTATTGCTGAACCTTCAGACCATTGCCAAGGCAGTCAAGGCGAAAGAAATAAGTTAACCCAAGGGTTGGGTAACGGCATGTGCCGACTGACTGGGATCTGCGAGGTGTTCATCCACCATTACTCTTGTAAGAGGCCAGATCACGATGAAGTCAGTCGGCATTGCCACCCACCTTTTTAATTGGAGAACGAACGATGGATAAGCAATTGAACCAAGATGTACTAGCAGCAATCAAGAAGAACCTGTCCTCTGAAGTGGGCTCAGTTTTAACTGAACAGCTTACTCGACTGGCAACGCTTGAAGTAGAATATAAGGCCAGTGATAAGAGTCTGAACAATGCGATTGAAAAATGCGAGGCTTTGCACAAAACCATTGAAGAACAGAAGGGTGAGCTACAAACACATGCCGTACTATCAACACGTGAACGTGAGATCAGTCGGCGCGAAGATACTCTGATATCTTCACAGATGTTGTTCGAGAACCGGATGCTTACTGAGCGTATGGCTAAGCAGGATGAACACACCGCTCTGCTGTTGCGTAACACTGAGTTGCGTAAGCAGGTTTGGAATGAGAACCGCGAACCCATGATTGGTTCAACCAGTCACGTCGATGGCACTATTACGAGTGACTATGCGGGTGAGAATGTGACTGCGGTGCCGGGTACTGAGAGTGAGCAGGAAGTATGAGTAAAGCCCTCAAGCTACAGGTGCAGCAACTACAGGCTGAGAACGAGCAGTTAGCGGGTCACACCGGACATGCTTTTCTCAGCCCGTCGTTCGCTCACACGGGTCTCCACTGTCCTGCCTCAGCACTGCGGTGCTTCCAGATGAAACAGCGCGTCGAACTCTTCAGGGAGATCGGTGCTGAGTTCTATGGCCTCGTACCAGGCGCAAGCCTTGATCGGTACAATGCGATCATGGAACCTGACGATGAGGCTAGTCGTGATGGTACTGCCCTACACACAGTGTTTGAGGTGTGTGTACGTGAGCAGAAAACCAAGAAGAAGGCGATGGTCAAGCTGATCAAAGAACGGATCGCTGACGGGACACTGAGTGAGCGTACCGGCACTGATGAATTCATCATTGATCGCCTACACAAATGTGTGCTCGAACAACTCGACCTGATGCAAACGGCTGAGTGGATTCAAGTCGAGGGTAAGATCAAGGTCAAGGGTTTGCCTGAGTTCGGCACAGTGGATCTCACGTGGCTCGACACCCGCATATTATTCGTGCGAGATCTCAAGACTGGGCAGAACGTAGTTGAGTCTAAGAACTGCGAACAGCTCGTGATCTATAGCATAGGTGTACTCGACCAGATCGGTTGGCACACCGTCGATGAAGTCCGCATCAAAATACTGGGCCTTCGTTGGGAGGTTGAAGAGTGGGTGGTATCCACTAAGAAGCTGGCGAAGTTCAAGAAAGATGTCCTGCTACCTGCATTCTTCGCGGCGTATGGCATCAACCCTGAAGCCATTGCCGGTGACTGGTGTCACTACTGCGAAGCGAAGATGAACTGTGGTGCGTGGCAAGAGAAGTTCCACAAGTACCTCAACACTGAGTCGTTCGATAACCTCGACCTTAGTATACTGACCACGCCTGAGAAGGTGGATCTGTATCGACTGTGTAAACAGGCTGAGAACTTAGCCAAGTACCAGTTAGCTCCGAACATCCTAAGAAAGTTTGAAGGGTTCGGTGAGCGGCCTAAGATCACACGTGTGTCTGGGCGCAAGACCGTCACTTGGACTGACCCTCAGAAAGCCGCTAAGAAGTTGGCGAAGAAGGTCGGTGGTAAGAAAGAATTGTATAAGCAAACTATGAAGACTCCAAAGGAGTTGATCGCTCTGACAGGTGATGAGAAGGCAGTGAAAAAGTACAGTAAAACCGTTACAGGTAGACCATACTTGAAGGTCTAACATTTTAATTTTTAACTACACAAGGTGAACCATGAGTAAAAAAGACATACCCGAATTGAAGATACTCCCACAGGATGATGAAGGTTATTTCATCCTCGAAGGGTTGCGAACTTCATACCCAAACATCTGGGAACCCGGACGACAAAAAGGTGCGAAGGTGGATAACACTCGTACTGACTGTGGTCTCGCATTCAGTGTCAAAGAGAAGAAATTCTACAAGAAGCTGGAGAAGCTGTTGGTTAAGATTGCTCAGAGTGAGAGCACCAAAATCAAATCGTCTGATGACTGCTTGCACCCTAAGTTGGTGAAGTCGAAAGATGGTGAGTACTGGTTACTAAAAACATCCAACAGCCTAGATCGTCCACCCACGTACTACGACGCTGACAACGAAGATGTTGATCCGTTTAAGAACGGAGCCAAGGGTAAGCTACGCAACGGCACCTATGTCCGTGCACTGGTTCATCTCAACGCCAGCAATGAAGACGGTGCTGTGAAGATCTGGAGTAACATGGAAGCGATTCAGCGCATGGCTAAAGGTCCAGCGTTCGGTGGCGGTGGTCTGTCTGATGATAAAAAGAAGAAGGGCTTCAGTAAGGTTAAGAACAAAGGCTTTTCAAATGACGACAAACCACCTAAGAAATCTAAGAAGGTGAAGGACGAAAAGCCCTCGAAGAAATCTAAGAAAGCGAAGGATGAAAAGCCATCGAAGAAATCTAAGAAAGACAAATCCGACAAAGGCAAAAAGTCTAAGAAGGAAAAGTCCGGCAAGAAATCTAAGAAGCACAAATCGGAATATTCGGACGCTGATCTGGATCTCGATTAACCAGTTTATCTCCGGTAGTTTGTTGGCACATAATCCCCCCATAAGATTCGCCAACCTACTACCGGAGGTATTTTTATAAAGGACATTTATGAACGATAAGAACCTCACATTTAACACCATCACGATAGCTATAATGAACCTGCTCTCGTTCAGAGACACTAAGACCGTACCAAATTTAGATGACATCAGATCAATCGTGGCATGCACGGGCAACCAACTGTTCCTGTCGTACCTAGATGACATTGGTGTTGTCATTACCAAGAGTCCCGCTGATCTCGTTACTACAGTCACCACAGTGGACGAAGATGACAAGTGGGTAGGTGTTAAAGTTTCAGCATTGCTCACACATCTTCATGAGAAGTTCATCACTGGATGACAGACTTTGTATATGACGTTGAGAGTTTGCCCAACATATTCACATGCTGCGCACGGAACCATACAACAGGTAGGCGTTTCAGATTTGAGATCAGTCAACGCCGTAACGATTACGCTGAGATAGTTGACTGGATGCACCGGTTGAGTCTTGGTGGTCACCGCATGGTTGGATTCAACAACGTGCACTATGACTATCCAATGATACACCACCTGGTGAAGAACCTCGGCCACCTAGATAAATACAAGAAACTCACCGCAGCACTGAAAGCAAAGTCCGATCAAATATTTGAAGACGGTGACGCGGGTAACAAATTTGCCCACACGCTCTGGCCTAACCAATGCATGGTCGAGCAGCTAGATCTCTTTAAGATTCACCACTTCGATAACCTCTCTAAAGCCACCTCACTCAAGCGACTCCAGTTCAATATGCGGCTGCGTAAGATCCAAGAGTTTGAGATGTCGTTCACTGAGAACCTGAAGAAGAAAAAGATACCGAAGCTGTTGAACTACAACGACTGGGATGTGGATAGCACAGGCTCGTTCCTCGACATGACTCAGGATCAGATCGCCTTCCGTGAAGATATGTGCCGCAGGTACGAGCAGGACTTCATGAACAGTAACGACACCAAGATCGGTGAGCAGTATCTAACCATGCAACTCAAAGAGAATGTTGGCATCGGTGTGCTGAAAGATGAGGACGGTAACAAGCGTGGCACTCCACGTGATGTGATGCCGCTGAAGGATTTCATATTTGATTCTATTAAGTTTGATTGCCCAGAATTCCAAGCAGTGTTAGATCGCATGATGAAGCTGAAGATGTTCTGTGTCGCGACTAAGTTCCATTGGAATGAGAACGATGACTACCGCGATGGGATGGTTGAAGCCAAGGCAGCACGTGCTCAATATACCAAGGTGAAGAAAGATTTCAAAGAAGGCATCAGTACTCAAGACATGGTTGATATGCACCAAGTTGATTCCAAAGCAATCACTGAAAAATACCGGGACCACAAGATCACCTGCAAGGTTGACGGTATGGAGTTTGTGTTCGGCAAGGGCGGTCTACATGGGTCACTGAAGAAGCACTACTCTGAGACCACTGACACCCACGTGATCGTGGATATTGACGTGACTAGTTACTACCCCAGTATCGGTATCGAGAACAACTTATACCCGCACCACCTGACAGAAGAATTCTGCCCCATCTATCGGGAGATCCGGTCAATGCGAACACAGCATGCCAAGGGTACCACTGAGAACGCGATGCTGAAGTTGGCACTCAACGGATCGTATGGCAAAACCAACAGCAAGTACTCAGTCTTCTACGATCCACTGTACATGGTGACCACTACGATCAACGGTCAGTTACTGTTGTGCATGCTCTGGGAGAAGCTGGCACAAATTGATGACGTGCAGATCCTTCAGGCCAACACCGATGGCATTACTATTCGCATGCCCCGCACCAAGTCGGCCAACAAAGCTGTCAGCAAAGTGTGCAAGAAGTGGCAGAAGAAAACTAAACTACGACTTGAGCAAGCCATCTACACCCGCATGTGGATTCGTGACGGTAACAACTACATCGCTGAGTACACTAGTGGCAAGCTCAAGAGTAAAGGCGCCTACGTGTATGACCAACTATTCCATCGGAAGGGGCAGGACACCAGTCACCTCGACCAGTGGCATAAGAACCACTCAATGCTCATCGTTCAGAAGGCTGCTGAAGCAGAGCTGGTGCACGGCATATCGGCAAAGAAATTCATCCAAGAGCACAAGGATCTCTACGACTTTTTCCTGTGCACCAACATTGCTAAGACTCACACACTGGTGCTCGAAGATAAGTTGTGGAACACCGATACTGAGTACCAACGGGTGAGTCGGTACTTAGTTGTGAACCGTGCGGGATCTGACATGTATAAGATCATGCCACCATTAAAAGGTAATACTGAGGTGCGACGCAACTCGATCAACAAGGGTTACCAGGTGCAGATCTATAACAACGTCAAGTCAGAAGATCCTGAAGACTACGATATCAATTACGATTTCTATATCGATGAAGCAAACAAACTCATCGCACCATTCAAATAGGAGATTATATTTATGATTGAACTACAAATATTCTTTGCATTCATACTACTTTACCAAGATGTCATTGTGATCGTACTGGGTGTACTGTTCTCAATTCTGTTGGTCGCTGCGATGTACGCCGCGTTCACCATGCCCACAGGTGGTGGTCATATACATTGGCACGGTGATGTTAATCCTAACTGCTCTGACTGTCATGGTACTGGGATGATGCCGGTTCAAGGGTACCCAGATGATCCGGTTGACTGCCCTTGCAGGATGAGGATTGAGCATTGATTAGTAATTTAGGTGCTCTGATAAAGGAAGCCACAAACATTAAACCCGCCTTTGGACAAGACTGTAATAATTGTGGATGGTGTTGCTTGACTGAGGTATGCCCCGTTGGTGTTGAACTATCTGGGTCAACAGCGATCCCTTGCCAATACTTAGAGAGTGGTGACGGAAAACACCTGTGCGGCCTAGCACTCAGAGTTGAGTCAATTCGCGAAGCGGTTGCCATAGGTGTCGGATGTGACGCCATGACTCAAGACGAACGCTTACAGGAGTTGTGCAGTGGCTAAGCCAATCGTAATCTACACCGATGGGTCGGGCAGTGCGAAGAACCAGCTCGGTGGATGGGGTGCACTGATCAAGATCAAAGGCGTGGAGCTGGAGACCAGTGGGTGTGCACGTGACACCACGACCAACAGGATGGAGATGATGGCTGCGATCCGTGGCATTCGACTCATCGTCACCCCGTCACGCATTAAGCTGTTCACGGACTCACAGTACCTACAGAAAGGTGCAAGCCAGTGGATTCGTAAATGGTCAGCAAACAACTGGGCGAACGCCGAAGCCCGGAACATGAAGAACTTAGACCTGTGGGTACAGCTTTACCACCTGATCCACTTCCACGAGATCGAATGGATATGGGTACGTGGTCACTCAGGTATTGCAGGTAACGAACGCGCTGACTTTTTAGCCGGCAGAGCCTATCAACTATTAAAAGCAAAGGTGGAAAATGAGTAACGACATAGAAGAAATTGAAGAATTAGATCTTGCTGAGCACATCAAACAAATCAGCGCGGCCATGAATAAACTGACCGCGTCTGGACTTAACCGCAAGGCAGTCATCGTACTGCTGAACCACACCAGTAAAGTGGGTATGCGAGATATAGAATATGTTTTGAATAGTCTGGATATACTCGCGGATAGATACACGAAATGAGTAAGATTATTAAAACTAAATGGTTGGTGTTCACCCAGTGTGAAACACCGAAGCGTCAGATCACTCAGCGATGGGAGGTCTCGAACAAGAGCGGTGATTTTCTCGCCCGGATATCTTGGTACACAGCGTGGCGACAGTACTGTTGGATGCCAGTGCACGGTTGTGTCTGGAACAGTGAGTGCACGGATGAGGTGAGTCACTTCGTTAAGCAGCTCAACATCGAGCACAAGAAGAAGTGATCTACGTGACCGCGAGGCGTTGCACTAAACCTGTCAAAGAGGGCAGGTTCATAGTGCAAAGCACCGAGACATGTAGCTTACCTATTGTGAAGTTGCGCAACCACTGCAAACCTGCGGCACCGTCGTGCTATCAGGGACTCATTGCTAACCCTGAGATCAACGCACCTTACGACACATCGTTCGATGGCACCGGTGACATCTGGACGTATCTAACCAAGTGCCGCAACCCACAGTTAAATAATCCAGTACTAAAAGCCAACGAAGAGGTCAATGTATGAGTGAACTTCTAACATTACAAAAGAGGATTGACGATAGTACCGTGATGGGCGTTGAGACCGCCCTTGTTCGTGACGACTACGAACCCGCTGGTGAACTGATGATGCTCAACTTATGTCAGACTGGTAGGTACGTGCAAAGGCAGGAGCGCCAGCATAGGGGAGCACCCGTGTGGAAAATATTCAGAGTGGGATTCGAGCCAGTATGAAAGAGCAAGACATTGAACTGGAGTGCAAGAACCTAGCCATCGGATTGGGTTGGTGGTGGGGTAAAGGTACTGGCCGCAACGGTATCGCTGATAAGTTGTACATGAAGGACGGGCGAGGGTTCGTAGTTGAGAAAAAGAAACCGGGTAAACCGTTGTCGGCTGACCAGGTGATTGAGCAAAATTATTGTGAGCAGCGAGGTGTACCATACTACCGGTGCGAATCGCTGTTAGAATTTAGAGATATATTATTAACCGAAGAGGCAAAACTATGAACAAGATTTTACTATTAATATCGCTGATGATTTTGGCATCCTGTGCTAAACCAAACAGCAACACACTGTGCTGGTCTGATGTACCTGATGGTCACTCGTATGCTTACGATGAGTTGCCCAAAGGATTCACAGGTACCTGTTACCCGGCGATCTACGTGTACCCACGGGTGCTTGTATGAAGCCAACTAACCAAGTAGTGACCGAATTACTTCCTACTGAGTTGTCTCAATGGGCGCAACAAGCTATTGACCAAGGGAGTCTCTTTGCGACTGCTATCAACCGAGCCAATTCCCAGTACTGGAAGGGTGTCGTGGTTGGTATGGTCGGCCTAATTGTTGGCAGTGCCATCACGGTCTGGATACTGCAATAATGGATAAGATAACTGAGATCATACCTGATGACATTCCTGAGTGGGCACAGCAAGCCATGGATGAGGGTCAACTTTTTCGTGTCTGTATTGAACGTGCTGAGAACATTAACTGGCGACACAAGGTGGCCTTTATGTTCGGGTACGTCGCAGGCACAGTTGGTGCGGCACTTGTAATTACTCTGGTGGTACTATGAAAGAGGGTGACATCTTGTTGGCAAACAACGGCAGCGGTTTCGAATTGAAAATCATTGCCGCCCCTCGTGGGAAAAAGTGGACGGTCAGAACTACTGAAGGCCATGACCGTCTCAAATCTAAGTCCTTCCTGAAGAAGAACTACAGGGTGGTGAACCGATGAGCGATGGCATCGTGCGATCCGCTAAGTTCTCGAAGTGTCGCACGTGGCGGTACACCCTTGAGCGTGTGTGGGATTCCGAACTACCTCGGCTGTTGTTTGTACTACTCAACCCCTCGACCGCAGACGCTGAGAAGGACGACCCAACCAACCGTCGTGGCATTGGGTTCGCTAAGCGGTGGGGGTTTGGCAGTGTGATATTCGTCAACCTTTTCTCTGTGAGATCTCCTGACCCGCAGATCATTAAAGACTCAGTAGATCCTGTGGGTCCAGAGAATGACTTTCATATAATCGACCAAGCGTGTCAGGCTGATATGGTGGTCTGCGCATGGGGTGTGCACGGTGATCAGTTCGGCAGGATCGAAGAAGTCCTACCACTGCTGCGATCACCTGTATTCCATCTGGGCCTGACTAAGCACGGTCACCCAAGGCACCCACTCTATTTAAAAAACGAAACCAAACCGGAGATATGGCAATGAAAAAAGGACAATGGGTAGTTTCAAACTACGGTCAAGAAATAGGAAGGGTTAAAGACTCCTATGAAGATGCTGATTACGGAGCCACTATCGACATCGTGATCTACGGACTTGATGGTAGTAAAATCGGGCGAACGTCACCAGTGGGTAATGGTCCGAGATCTTTCGAACCCTGTTGTGATGCTTCTCAGTGGCACCCGATAGATGAACCAACATGGCCTGTTAAGATGTGGGACTTTGATCAACTGAGAGCGCGGTCATGAGAATTAAAACTAAGATCATAGAGGAAGATGATGACACTAAAATCACCACACTCACATGTGGTGTCATGGCTCACACAAAGGATGCGGTCAAGATCATGGGTACGAAAGGTGAACCAGTATTCCTACCGAGATCTCAGTGCAAAATGAATTGGAACCGCCTCAGCCCTGAAGGTGAGATCGCAGAATTTGAAGTACCATTTTGGCTAATTTTAAAGGAGGACATCGTATGAGATTTACCATTCTATTATTCGTAGTGTTGTTATCTGGGTGCATGAAATCCCACAGTGATGCACATGAAGCTATTGTTGATATGTGTACGTCACGTGGTGGTATCGTGACTACAATATTCACCACCCATTCATTCGGCAGCTCTATCTCAACAGGGTGTGAAGTTCCAACTAAACAGGACGAACAATTATGAGACCTGAAGAACCATACCCAATCGAACACTTCCACCAGTACTGGCCGCGTGATCGGCAACCTTGTTTCTACTGGAACGTTGCCACCTTCTGTCGCGTTGGTGAGGCACAGGCCAAGGTGATGGTGGAGGACGGACATAAGAAAGGTCTGTTCAAACGCACCCAAGGTAGGTCCGATGCTCTAACACTGGTGCTTGACTCATGAGCCTCGAATGCAGTGAGTGCGAACGAGATCTGCGCGGTGGTCACGATGAAGATTGCCCAAGGCATGAGAACAACCGCCCGGTACCGATCAGAATTAACTGCCCTGACTGTGGCGAACTACACGTTGATGAAGGTAAGTGGGTGACTAAATTACACCACACCCACGCCTGTCAGGAATGCGGCCTGGTGTGGCGACCAGCGAACGTCAACACCGTGGGTGTAAAATTTCTACCGGGGTTTAAAGATGAGTGAATTCGAACCACCCGCTGCGAAACTGGATCACGAACTGCTGACACCCACCGCGAAGAAGCTGCTGTCGAGACTTAAACCGGGCTTGACCTACAACTCATCAGGACTGGGGTTCGTGGTGTTTGGTAGGTACCGACAGAATGAAGATGGTACACCGTCAACGTACCACAGATCAGCTCAAGGCAGCGCACTGGCCGTAGGAAAGTACATGCGTGAGCTGTATGATAAAGGAATTCTCAGACACGAGAACAACTACCACACCCTCAGCGGCCACGGTGAGCGGGTTCAGAAAATGATGATGGATGCAGATGAAAAATAAACTACCACTTAATTTCTTGAGGTTCGGTGCATTAGATATGTCGGCCAGATGTGATGATTGTGACTTCCATGTTACTTCTAATAACGGTCACGGGGTTGCTGCGCAGCATGCTTATCGCACGGGTCACACAGTGCACATTGAAAAGCAAATCAGTAGTACAATCACCCACGACGATCACGAGTGGTACCACAGTTGGATGGATTCACACAATAAAAGATGACACTACTAGCAACAGCTAACCTTGACCCGACCCAACGTGCATCGGTAGTACGGTTACTCAATAAGAAAGTCCAGTGCATCACCAGCGACTGTGGTGGTGGCAAGACCGTCATCGGTCTGACAGTTCATGCGGTCATGCAAGAGCGAGATCCCGAGTCGAAGATGTTGGTCACGTGCACACCCGCTGGCGTTTCAAAAGTGTGGAACAAAGAGCACCTGAAGTGGAAGCACCTGAAGCACCTCAGAGTCTGCGTACTCAACGGCACGATCCCTCAGCGTAAGAAACTGTTGGAGCAGGACTGGGATGTATACGTGCTCAGCTACGGCACACTCAGGTGGCTCAGGGAATACACCAAGGCCAAGAGTCGGCGCATCAATTTCAAATTCACCTACGCAGATGAGGGTGAGTGCCTGAAGGGACCGAGTAGTAAGTACCGTGCTCACCTAATAATTCTCAGCAAGAAAACCACCCACCGCATCGTAGCCACTGCCACACCCAAGACTCGTGACGAAGATGACTACTGGGGGATCTGTAAATTCCTAGACGATGGTAAATGTTTAAAGTCCCGGACACTCGAAATCTTCCGGGCAAAATTCTGCAAGCGATTTACATTACCAAGTACCGGTGCAACTCTGTTCCCGATCAACCGTAAGAAGGTTGAGAAGTTGGAGCGGATGATCGCACCACTGTTCTTTAGATATGAGCTGCCCGATGAGGCGAAGATCCCGATCAAGACAATCACAGTGAACGCATCACTCAGTAAAAAATCTCAGAAGAAATACGATAAGCTCAGCAAGACCCAACTGCTGAACAGCATCATCTTTAAGAAGGTAATCATTGAAGGGGTGGAGCACGAGGTTAAGGATCACGATGAGTCACTGGGATCTGCACAGCTCAGTGCTAAACTGAATCAGTTATCGAGTGGGTTCGTGTACATGGATCAGCACACCCGGATCAGTCCGAAGATGTTAGCCAAGGCAACGACCCAGAAAGATATCCGAGCGCTGATGAAGGAAGCGAAGAAGCGAATATCGATTGACATATTCGATGACCGGATAAAGAAGTTCGGCAAGCTGCTGAATCACATTGATAAGGTGCACAACTGCCCATCAATTGCTATCGTGTATTACTTTAAGCATGAGCTTGAACAACTGAAGCGGCTGTTGCCAGATGCAACATGCGACACAGACAAAGATTATCAGGATGACTGGGACGCGGGTAACATTAAAAACCTGCTACTGCAATACAATAGATCTAGCAAGGCACTGAATCTTCAGAAGGGTGGCTTTATCATGGCGATGTACAGCCCCACGTTCTTCTGGCAGCACGACTACCAGATAGTCAGGAGATTGGCACGACAGGGGCAACCGGAGCCGTGTGTGTACGTTTATCGCCTATACATGAGGGGTACGGTGGACGATGAGAAGGTCAAGCGATTGGGTCAGCGATCAGTTACCCACTCGCGTTTTCAGAATCGGATTCTTCAGAAACTTCGTTCTCCGCAACCTTAGCGTATAGAAATTCAAGGATGATCGGTACGGATACACCACTCACCAGAGCTAAATTAGTTACCCATTCACCTAGCACCCATCCCATAGGTAGTGATAGAATCACCGTCAACAGGGTGACCTTGAGTAGTGTGGTGGTCTTCATTTTAGATTGAAGAAAGTCTGCTGCAGCGGTAATTAATTTGTCGATCATGGTGCACCTGATTTAATTTCTCAATGGAGTATACATTATGGCCTGTAGTCAATGTGCAAAGAAAGCAGCAGCCGCACGAGCACAAATGTTGGTAAACCGGCAACAACAAGCCGCAGCCGCAGCGTTGACAGCAGCCCGAGGTAATACCGGTGCGGTCTCCCGAGTTGGTGGCGCTAGTAACACCACCGATTATATGGCTGAGTTAGACGCACTGAAGAATAAATAAATGTAATGGATTCCTCGGAAGCTGTGAATGAGATGGAACTGTACCGCGTGAGCGGGGTCATCGCATCTGCCCACAGCGTTAGCCAGAAAGCACTACTGATCGAAAAGGAAATCGGTCTCGACACTCTCTACAGTATGATCTCCATGGGTACATCTGAAGCACAGATGGCATCCGGGTTAGGGCTCAGTACTTATGAGATGAAAGTTATCCTACGACGTACACCCGACCACCGGCGCAAAATGACTGAGGCCGTTGCGTTTCAATTAGCCGAAGCCAGTGTGCCAATGTTAAAACAATTCAGTAAAAAGCACTCAATGTTTATAGAAACCAGTGCTGCAGCAAAGCATCACATGGGGATGTTCGCACTGTCAGCTAAGTTAGCGGCGGCGAGTAAGACAGATAAATCGGGCAGCAGTATTGTTGTTCACAACACCGTGCACGTGCGCAACGCCAGTGAGATACCAGCGTTACCGGATGGACTCGAAATCCTTGAAGGAGAATTTGAAGATGCTATGCCTTAATTGTAAACCAGGTAACGGTATTCACATTGGTACAGATACTAAAGTCAGTGTGTTAGAAGTAACTACCAACCCCGATGGAACTCACACTGTCAAGCTAGGGTTCGATGCACCTAAACATGTGTCTGTTGACCGGGAACCGGTGCGCCGACAAAGACTTGCTAAACTCGATAGGATATTTAATGGAAATCATTCACAACAAACGAATAATTGATCCGTTCTTTGAAGATGCTGTCAACCAAATATTCTTAAACCCGAGTAAGTCATTCTATGTAATGGACGGACCCATCGGCTTGGGTAAGTCCACCAACTTTTTGATGTGGGGATCTTATCAGATCGCCCAGTGCGTCCATCCAATCCGGAAAGGTAAACGCATGGTTCGCGAAAGTCTCTGGGCCGGCATACGCGAATCAGAAAACTCAGCACAGTCTACATTCCTACAGCTACTCGAAGCTGCGATCTTCACACCTGAGATCATGGCACTGGAAGATTCACCGGTGAAGCTCTACGGTAGTCACCCCAGTTTCATCGCCATCGAGCACGAGCTACCTGACGGTACCTATCTGGAAATGAAGATTGAGTGTCACGGGTTCAACAACATCCAAGCACTGAACCGATTAAAGTCTCGCGAGTACATGGGTGCACTGCTACCAGAAGTTCAGGGTATTCCATGGGAGATCTTTGAGACAGCCGCCGAACGTTGTGGTCGGTGGCGAACGGCAAGCATGGTGATCGAGAAAGAGATCGATGGTGTACTGCACCGACTCACCGGACTAGACAAACTTCGCATTGTGATGGCCGACGTAAACATCCCAGAGCGACCACATTTGATCTACGAGAAGTACTACGATCAACCCCGTAAGAAAGATCTACCGTATCTGTTTATCACACCACCGTCGCCACTGCTGCACGTGGATGTTGAAAAGGTTAGAGCTAAGAAACCTGAGCTGCTTGAGAAGTACCGGGTAACCAGGTTCGAGGGTAAGGAAGTGATGTGGTTTCCAAACCCGAAGTGCTACAACATGACTCAGCACTTTGAAGAACAGGATGAGAACGGTAAGTTGGTTCAGTGGACTGGGTTCTCACTTTGGTATAAAGAACTTCACCGTCCGGATAGCGTGATACGTCGATACGTTAAAGGTATCCCAGACACGGTGGGTGGCGAAGCTGCGATCTATAAGAATTTCGTGAAGGATGACACCACTGTACTTGAGAAGACGTTGGTTGACGGGTGCATGATTTATGTTGGGTATGACCCCGGTGGTTACGCCGCGATTGAAATGTGTCAGTTTCTACCAGGTGATCGCATTCACTACTTCAAAGAGTTCATTTTTGAACCGGTGGATCGCGCAAGTACGAAGGTGCAGTTTAGAGACTTCTTCTTCCCGTGGTGCCGTACAAACCTACAGGGGTATAACGTCACATTGGTACCTGACCCGGCATCAAGTTGGTTGGGTAAGAACGTGATGATGGGTCACACCGAATCTGTGGTTAACAACATCACCGACGCACTGGCCGCTGAGTTGGCTGAACATCCTGAGAGTAGAATCAAATATTCGATTGAACCCTGTCTTGTTACAAACCAGGACACCGTTGCGCGGATTGGGTCATTGCAAGCATTCATGGATAAAGGAACGCTGACAGCAGACCCAGATTGCGAGGGTTTAATCGCTGCATTGGGGGGTGGATATCAACGTAAGAAATTGAAGTCAGGGCTTATTTCCGATAGTATCGACAAAGATAATCCGCACTCGCACCCTGCTGAAGCAGCGCAATACCCTGCGGTCAACATCCTTAATGTAATGGGAAGGGCAAGAGATGGTAGACAAAATAGTAAAAAACGGGGCAGCTATACCGTCAAACGCACTCGCAAGTGAGGTGATGCATCTCTTCCAAGAGGCAATCACTTATCGTTCACTAGCAGGTATCACCACCAGTCTTCGGATTGGTCACGTCAACGAGATCATGGATGGTGACGAAGGGTTCACGGAATTAGTACCCGGATCTAAACCCGATGACTGTTCTGCTGAGACCTGCGGTTGTGGGTGCAACACGGAAGCCGGTGAGACCTGTCAGAAATGTGACCCAGATCTTCGTAGCGATGTGTGTTCAGTTGAAGACGTAGTTAACGTACTGCAAGCCCGATCACCATTCCAAGGGATAGCAACTCTACTGACCACTGTCAAGAAGTATGAGTTCGTATCGTTAGTTGAATCGGCCTACGCACAGATCGGTAACAAACCATTTAAACTAAAACCCACTCGTGAAATGCAACTCAGTGATGCTGAGCTAGCATCAGCAGCTAAATCATTCTTTGATTTCCTTGACGCATTCCTAATTCAGAACGGGGTTCGGGTCGATGAGATCCCTACGGCATTCAACCTTGATACTCTCGGTCAAGTAACAGACGCCCTCGAAAAAACTGCACAGGGAGATGCTGACGCACGACGTGATGAATCACTAGCAGTTAATGAAGCCGTGCTGGAAAAGATATTCAAACGAGCTGCATTCATGCAGCAGTACATGGAGGTGTTGAAGGACACCACGGATTACCCGATAGGCATACTCTGGTTGGACGATCTAGCTATGAAGCGTGAACGCAAGATCTCGGGTGGTAAGATGTCATTCAACCATGTGATCCAGTCAGACGCTAAGCGAATCGACCCATGCTTCTTCTGGAGCACTGAAGACCACAAACTCAACAGTACGGGCAGAGCGGTGTTTAAGTTGGAACAGTTCTCTAATGGAGATCTCCTACGTTGGGCCGACAGCGATGTGATCACACCCTCTAAGAAAATCCAAAAAGAAATTAGAGCCTTCCTAGCACTGAACACTGATGGCTACCGACAGCACAATGCGATGCTGTTCAATGACCATCACCAACTGAAGAAAGGCGAGTACGATATCTTAATCTCACGTGGCACCTATCGACGTGAACACCTTGAACAGTTGAA
Organism: Cellarinelloides crassus; assembly: GCA_027564095.1. Taxonomy (NCBI): domain Eukaryota; kingdom Metazoa; phylum Bryozoa; class Gymnolaemata; order Cheilostomatida; family Sclerodomidae; genus Cellarinelloides; species Cellarinelloides crassus. Next base: position 16,404 of record JAOQGK010000002.1, read on the forward strand.
CGTACCGATCCCTGACACCCACAAAAAAGATGACTATGTTCCTTGCGAGATATACTTCGCTGGAACTCACGTACTACGCTGCAGAGTGATGGAAGCAGTCGATGAACATCTCGGTGTGTACACTACCGTGTTCCGTCGTCGTGGCTCTAGCATCTATGGCTACTCACTGCATGAATTCATTTACCCGTTCGCCAAGATGTACGAGGGCGCCATTGAAGCCATTGACCTGACCATGGGTAAAGCGGTGGGATCTATCATTCAGGTGGACACCGGTGTAATAAATAACCCGGATGAATATCTGAAGAAGAATGAGAAGACCGGTGAGATCACGATTGACCTGACCAGTGACGTGGTTATTGAATTCGATTCAACCCGTGCGTTTGCATCACCTAACTTTAAGGGTGTACCGATCCATGTTGAACAGCTACCAAACGATCTACCAAAGCTGATACCGATGCTAAGTTTGATCGATGATGAGCTTGAGAAGATATCAGGTATCCCGAGTATCCTTGTCAGCAGTCAGAACGTATCCTCTGCGCTACGAACTACCGGTAACTTTAATGCTGCGTTCGCTGCGTCCAGTAAAGGCGTACAAGCGCTACTCAGGGAGGGTGAGAACCGAGTACTTGAACCAAGCATTCGATTCTTCTTTGACTCCCGCGCTATTGATGGTGAGTTTGGTCGATTCTTAAATGACCTAGAGCCTGAGATACTATTATCAGATACCCTGTCTCGTGAGCGTAACGAAGATGAGGAACTGGTTATAGGACTGCAGACACTTGCTGCATTCGGTGGTCAGTTGATACCACCCGAGAAGGTGGCAGGTCTGGTGAACAAGGTGGGTCGTGAAGTTTATAATCTGACTGAAGATCTCATCCCTAACACACAGTCTCTCAGCAGCAATAAGCCAACCGCTCCGGTAGCACCGATCTAAGTTTTCTCTAACTTGTTATAATTCTTCAGCACTTCTGCACACCACTCAGGTACTTCTACGTGGTGCACGTCTTCAGTTGCTCGGAACATGAACCTGTCATATTGCGTTGCGACCTGGCACGAGTGCCTACGCCAAGCCGTTAGACATTTGAATATCCCACCGTTGGTACCCAGATCACACACCGGTGGCTCAGGTAACTGACGGTCTTCAATCTGAGCCTTCGGTATTATCTTCTGGACTATGAACTCTTGACGGGGTGGTGCTGTGGTACAACTCGCTAATACTAGGAGGCACATTAGCCTCATACCATTTTTTAACATCTTTCAATTCCTCGACTTGTTTCTTTAGGCGACCTGCTTCTGATCGGGCGTTGTTCCTGAACACCAGTTGGTCACTGTCCTTAGCGATGCGATCTGCTTCTAGTCGTTTCTGTTCGGCTTCAAACTGGATCTTCTGATCAACAGCAACTTGAACCGCTGCTGCTCTTGCTGCTTCAGCAATCTCAGTTTGACTGGCACGGTGCATCACATTCTTAATTGTGTGGATGCCCCAGTAACCGAACCCTGTACTGATCACAGCGATCAGACCCCATCGTACTGCACGGAGTCCGAGCGCTTTAGCTAACCAGATCATTATCCACCCAGAGGTATGAAATCACCCACACCATCTGAGCAACCGGGGAAACGTGGATCAGTTGGTTCTACTGGATCGTATCCAGACGGACACTCATCAGGGTCACTACCAAACTCAATTGGTACTACGTCAATCGGATTAACCGGTAGACCCGTAGTCGATTCGTCAGTGTAATTAAACGTTGAATCATCGACTGCACCTTGGAAGGTGGAATCATTGTCAAGATTAAATGTGTTATTCGCTTTACTGTTCTGGGCCAGTGTCGTGAATGCAGTGAGTCCAGTAGTTAAAACTTCACCAGCAACGTCGAGTCCTTTGTAGCCCATGGCAGTTCGCATCATGCCTGTACCCAGACCACCGAACATCGATGTCATGGCTTGACGCTTACCAAGCTCAGTCGCGTGTCCAGCTACGACGGTATCATTATAATTTGTTGGGTGCTTGACGCCGGCTAACGCCTCGACTGCAATCACCAATGCAATGTCATCACTATCTAGCTGCTCATACATAGTTTTCTTAGCTGAGTAGTAACCTTGGTTGGACTTCTCGGCCTCACTGACTTTTTGTAGATCTACAAACTCCTGACCGGATAAAACGACTGTCAATGATGTACCATTGTCACTGGTCACAATGTTCGTAGTCTGAGGGCTGGTGTCTTTCTTTTTGAACCACTTCATTGGATTCAATTCGACTGAGTGAGCTGGCGCACATGCGCCTATGAGAAAGATGATTAGGGTGGTGTTGAACAGCGTTCGAAGTTTCATGGCTGGATCTCCATAGGTAGTTAAGTTTGAAAGTATACGGACTAGTTACACTGCTTTCCACCCATCGCGAGGTACTTTACTGCCCTTCTTTGGATGTATCTACTGTACGAATAGTTCTCATGACAGTTAGATTTGCTGCGTAATCGTCCATTTGGGAGCCGTACAGTGCCGCAGGAGGCTTCAGCACCCTCTAAGGTGCCGCCGAATGCCTTGACCTCCCAGATAATGTAGTAGCCACCATTGTACCGAGCCTCATCCACGATCTTATTCGAGCAGTAGTCATCGAATAGATCGACAGTAAAGTAATCCATGTAGGCTTTCAGGAACTCAATCGCGTAACGTGGGTTGTTGGCATCGGGTTTACCAAGGTGTTTAGCGAACGTCTTAGCGCCCCATGTGAGCGTGTCAGGCATGATCTGCACCAGGCCGATGGCACCGGTACGTGATAGGGCATATGGATTGCAACCGGACTCCTGTTCGATTTGCCCCATGAAGCGTGAAGGGTTCTCTGAGTTGGCCGAGATCATGATATCCACAATGCGGCGACACTTCTCAGGCACCTTCGAGTAGTCCAGCTCAACCTTGATCTCAAGGCGCTCCGGTTGCTTCGCTTCAACAGGCGGGACTACAGTGGCTGGAGTACAGCCAATCAGTAGTCCTACCGCTAACCAGAGATGACGAGAGCGACTGCGATAATCCATGTGCAACACCAGGCTATAAATACTGGGCTACCGAGATCCCCGTTGAGGATATTCAGTAATTTGTGACTACGCATTATGCTACCGGTTAGAACTCGGTATGAAACGTACAATAGGAATAGGTCTTTGATCTGATTAGATGTTTCAAACAACATCGCTGAATAGAAGTCCATTGCAAGTGGATGATCACTGCCGGCTGCAAGATATAATAGAGTGAGTCCAATGGACAACGCGACAAATAGTCCACGACGTACCGGCACCCACTTTTTGAACCCTGCTAATGCAGTAGACGCAATATCTTTTAATACGTTTAGTCTATAACTCATCTTAACCACCGTTCGATTGTTTACTTTGGGCCGCTAGTGTAGCGACAGACTCTACCAGCTTACCTACACCGTCAGCGGTTTTGTCGCCGGTGCTTTTAATATGATCGATATCAACTTCAATCTTAGCTAACCTAGAGTCAGTTAAGATCCTGTTGTTCTGGAGTTCTCGTATATCAATTTGCATTTCGTCTGCCGCCTTAGTGTTACGAACATTCTGATCCGCTATCTCCCCCCGTAATCGATCATCGTTCTTGGTTATGTCTTTATCAACACGCTGAAGCTGCACGTTGATGGCTTTACGTTCTACCCCTATTCTGGTGTCCAACGCTTCATTCTTAGCTTTTTGACTGACCCGAAACGTGACGTAACCTATTAAAGCAGTACCTACTGCAACGGCCAACCATGTAATTGTTCTTATATCTGAAAGGTCCATTTATACTGCTCTCCACTAACAGGTGTAAATTGAAACTTCAACGGAGCCCATGCTGCCAGCAGCCGTACCAACGACTTGAAACAGACTAAGGTCAGCCATTGGAATCTCATTGAACCCATTACCATTGCCTTGAATCTGCGATCCGTTAATCGCAGTTGGTGCAGAACCATCAACAGTATATCGACATTGACCCGCTGCATCTTCGCGAACGAATTTGATAATGCCAGGTGTGCCGGGTGCGACGCCTAATCCGACTACTACGTTACCTGCCCAATTGAAAATCAGACTAGTCCAACAAGAAACTTGACGCAAACCGCGAGTAGTTTTCGGAGCGGTGCTAAGGGCAATCTCAGGTCTTGGTAATTCAGGTTCCTTGAACTGTAGAGCACCTACTGGTACATAAGGTAGGCCAGCAGGGTCGAACGGTACACCAATTAATCCACTCTGATCAACTAGCTGGAACGTCTTACCTACACATAGGTCATACGATCTGCTGACTGGGCCGGGTAATACAATTGATTGAATCTCACCACTAGCAATAGTGACAGATAGACCTGTGCCCGTTATAGCACCAGAGGCGAACTGGTATACAAAGTTCACATCGTAGACTCCATCAATGCAATCTGAAAAATCTAATACGGGGTTGTTTTGCAGTGATCGTGCTCCAATTCCGTTGTCTACTAGTCTAAAGAACAAACCGTCATTTGCGTCATAAATGTTTATGTCGCCAACAGTCACCGTAGAATTTCCAACTGGGAAATCCACGCCTACTGTAAACAAACCAGTTCCAGTCAATAAGCTACCACCCACTGTCGCGGTTGCTGCTAGAGCGTGATCAATATTCAACACATCGAACATTGGCACTACGTTTGCATTGGGTATGTTTGTGACTGCTTCAGTCAAACACGTAAGTTGTCTATTGGTTGTGTTACTCATCTTTAAAAACCCCGTGGGTGTCGTTGGGCCAAACTTCTACGTGTCGTCGGGCTATTTGATGTAATCGGTTTTCGTTTACCATATTTATGTCAGCGTGTAATTGACCACTGTCTCTTGGGTGAACAATAATTAAATTGTGAATTTCAGATACCAATGCGAAATCCCAGTCACTCGTTTCATCAGGAACCTTCTCTCTCAACGGTGACCGGCTACCTTGCAGTATTATCTTATCGAACACATTCAACGATACCAACCAATTAACATAAGTTAATGCATCTTGTTTGCTGTTCGGAAGATCTGGTCTCGGAGTGCTCATAGGTATCTACGGGCAAGCTGAGAATGGGTCTGACCCACCCCAATTAAACGCACCTATCATATTACCTAAACCGTCGGAATCGAGGGTTAGAATAGACTGACCACCACCCTGATCGATGATCAATTGAGATGGAGCCAACAGAGTACACGCGACCTCCCATATTGGTTTGGCATTGCCAGTAATCAAGGCATCGGTTGAGAGAGTTATGGTCCAGCCTGGTATAGAGTTAATAGCTGCAATTAAAGGCGTGTACCAAGTTGATTTATTCACACCATCAGTAGTAGTTAAATAGTCATGAACAACAGTTCCAAAGAGCACGGCGTCTACGGTCAACACAAAAGTCGTGGGGTCTGCTATACCCAAGTTAGATTCTGGTACTGTATCAAAACCTTGCATTAACGTACAAGCACGTAGTGCAGCGGCGGTGCAATCAAGACAGTCACAATCACAAGGGTCAGCTACGGTCACTACACCTATGACAGGATTCCCCATATTATCTAAGTACGCAGGATTTAGAAACCCAAGAGTGTTGGGGTCAAACATCGCTACCGGTATGACCTCTGTTGCAATACCATCTACGGTGGCACACACCTCGCGTAACAACAGACCCTGAATCGCTGCGGGGCTACAAACTTCAACCGAGACAGGATCGTTGCATGTGGAACAAATTTTAACATTACTGATCTGTGACATAATTCTATACCAACTTGTGTAAAAATCTAACGGACCTCATCTCTTCAATCCGTTCTGTTGTTTGAGTAGTGGCGTCAATGTGGAGACCTGAATTCTTAACCACACTTGCTATATTCACTACCGGAAATTTCGTTTCAAATATAATATCCCAATCGCTTTCTTCTGTGGGTTTTTTACGCCCACCATATTCACCTTCAAGTCTTTCACCGTACTGCCAAACCCGACTACCGGTGAGCCATGCTCCTAATATCCAAGAGGTAGATTCAACTAACCCTTGGACGTAGTTAATGACCTGCTGCTCATTAACTACCAGTTCATTAACATTTCGACTCATTATTGAATCAGTGAACAACTAGTAACTGCAACACCAAGACCACCGAACGAATTATCGTTACAATCGGTGACACCGTACCCTGCGTTACCTGACCCAAGTGGTGCTCCGGTCATATCCCAAAAAGCTGTAAACTGTGCGGTTGACAGATCGTTAATTAGGGTGATGGTCTCATCAACAGTTGAAGCATTTCTACGACGGATGACCAATGACCAATCACAATCACATGGGAATTCAATCTGCAACGAACCTTCTCGTAATGGATCTCCACTAGCAAGTGGGTTACCAACATAGCAACTGGCGTTGGTACCGATCAAAGAGTCTAGGTAAGTGACCAACGATTGGTATACCTCGCATAAGGTTGTCACGCCCACCACCCAAGCCGCGTCACGATTTATTACGATAGTGTTACTGGTAACCACTCCGTCTAATGTCTCGGTGACATCGAAGGTCATAGGCCACACGTTCTCTGTATCTAAATCACCTAATGCTATTACGTCAAAGCTGCGTAGTCTCACACAGGCTTCTGGTACACAAGGGCATCGGCAATCCACTTTCGAAACTGGGTTGACTGATGTATCGATTTGTAAACCAGTTGGTAGCCTATAATACAGCGGACCTTCGATCACACTTAACGTATTAGTATTAAGCGTCTGTCGGCAAATAACAGATACACCGATTTCACCCAACGACCTAATATCTACACAAGTTTCCTCTTCGAGTATTTGGTTAGGTTCTGGTGAACACTCAAGATCAAGTTGCTGATTAACTGCTAGTGGTAATGTTACAACAGCCAAACCCGGAAACTCCAATATTGATTGCTCAATGACAGACACATTAGTACCATCGACATCGTGTGTGACAGATTGAATCACTTTAACAGGAGACCCGATTGTGTGATTACTAGCAGTTAAAGAGAAGATCACATTAGTAAGATCGTCAGCGGGGAATATTTCAAGCGTCACCCCGATGACACCAGCTAAGAGTGGATCTTGAGTTAACAAGAAATCCACATTACCCCAACCTGGTCCTGTGGGTCCACCGTCTAATGCTGTGATGAGTGCCCCACTTGAGTATGGTCCCGATAGATTACCAACAGTACCTGCGGCACCATTGATGTGAATTGCTGCTTCACCACCTATATCTAATTCGGCAGCGACACCAAGCGCATTTATAAGTGCAGTGAAAGTGCCGAAGGTGATAACGTCGGTCTTTAAACAACCCTTAACTTCAGCAATAGAAACAGGTAGGGGATCTAAAACCGGACATACACCAACAGTCCCAACGGGTGTGTAGGCTGCATGATTTCCACCTGACCCTATTTCCGCAGTAAACAGAAAATCTTTTGTTACAACATGCCCATCAACGAGTTTGAATTCTCTGATGAACTGACCGTTGTCATCGCAAAGAATTTTAGTTTCGTAATTAGGGTCAGCAATATCTTCACACTGCCTTGGTGTTGCTATAATGATTTGAGCACCAGTTCCAAGCCCCGCCGTACCTGTCGCTTGAGCGCGCATAGTGCGCCAAGACACATCTGTAAAATCCCCATATCGTTGCTGCAAGCAAGCATCGTTTAGAGTTGGTGCATCAATATCATCGTCAGCCTGTAATACACCACTGACATCAAGAATAACGTGTAAAGTACCAACGCCATCAACCCAGTACTGATGAAGCATGTCTTTGTGTAACCAAAGAAAGGTATCTCCCAGAGAAGCAGTTGCTAACTCAGGAAAACCATTACCCGCAGTCATCAGTGTTGTAAACTGCGCTTGACTACAGCCCCAAACTACAAAGTCACCAGCATCAAGAGCATCAACTATTCCAGTTGGGTTAAATATCAAATTGTCGAAAATATACTCTCTTAATCCGTTCGGGGTAACAGCCAAACTCTGCATACCCGCAGCATTGCCATCAGTATATTCTCGCTCATCAACGACAGGACACTCACATGGGAGTGGGTTGTTTGCCTCACACGGTTCTCTATCGCTAACTGGTGGGAAATCCCCCACTGGTGCAGCGGGTGGAAGGTGTAAATAAGGAGTAGTACCTTGTGTTACGTTTATAACGTGAACACGAACACTGTTGGCGGGGTCACCATTAAAATAATAGTTACTTAAATCTAAGATATCACCAACAACATAATCACCGCCTGGATCATCGACAGTAGCTCTGTAACAAACTCGATCAACCTCGTAATCTCTCTGATCTTCACAAACGATAGGGTTAGCTGGAGCAGCGACAACAGTACCTGCCGTATTTAAGAATATTGTACTGATTGGTATAGTGGGTGCTGACACGTCAAACCATATAACCCGTGTAAACTGCTCACCTGTAGTACTTTCTTCAATGCAAGTTTGCGATTGTTCTATGTCCACACCTGGTACCGGAACACAGACCACACCTGTTGAACCATCTGCAACAGCCGAACCATCCACCTCTACATAAGTAAACACGCCGGGAAGACCGCCGCTGTAATCTATCTGTTGAAATATTTGCCGACCATCAACACTCGAACAAACTCGATTCACTTCGAAATCTATAGGGGCTACGGGAGCAACCGCTGCACCGCCACCTAGTAACCATTCATTTGTACAGATCGTAGCTCCGTTACATGCCCCTGAGATCTCTAGGGTGTATTCACCTGGTGACTGAGCAACGTAAGTAGTATTAGTTCCGTTAAGTGTTGCGACTAGTGCGCCGCCGAGTCGGATGGTTGCTGTAGATACGTTACCGTTAGCATCCGTCTGAGTTGCGAATGTAAATTGAGTAGCGGTTGTTAACGTGATGGTTGTACGTTGAGTAGTACAATCTGCGTTCTTAGTTAGAACTATATTGGACATGGAATTTCACCTAAGTTTAGATTTCAACACTCACCCGACAGTGGTGAGTCCGTTTCCAAAATACTGCGATTGCAGTTCCAATATGACTACGCGGGTTATTCTAGCACCATGTTGATGTGAATTACCAGTCTTCCCTATAGCTTAGATACCGCTAGCTTCAGAGCCGCTTCAACATTTGTGAGCTTTTCAACCCTGCTACGATCCTTGTTATTCTTCAGCGCAGCCGCAGCATCACTGTGTTGTTTGACTAGGGTTTTCTTAACCCGATCCATGAACACGTCTTTGCCGCGCACCAGATCTGTGGTGACTTTCACCGGTGCGATGCTGTTCGAACCCTTGCCTTTGCCGGGGTTCTTAGTCATGTTGCTGATCAAATTATTCGGCTTCATACCGTAGCGAACGAACGCACTGACGTTAAATCGATAGGTCTGATCTAAGCGAGTTGCTTCAGATGTAATATCCTTCAGAGCCATAACGACTTCATCCTGACTGAGTGCGTCACCACTTTTTAATTGAGCGATGGTCTCGGCCACACGCGGTATTTTACTGAACTGACTATGGTCACGGCTCAGTTGAAACCCAAGTGTCCGGGCAATCTTATCTGGGTCCATACGTGCACCCTTGACGCCCAAAGTTTTAATCAATTCGAATGCAGCCTTCGCATCGTCCTCACTGGCAAGTAGGTCACCGGCGTATCCTTCAGATATGGTTTCACCCAACTGAATTGCAGCACCGATCTTATCTTTTGGTGTGTGGAATATCCACCGAGGTAACGGTGCGAATTCCTTAGCCATATCTTTCACAGCTTGCTCACCGGTGATCGTATTACCGAACCGATCCTTTGGTGGGTTCTCGGTCAGACGCACCAATGTCCGGTAGAAATTACCACCGTCTTCAGAGTTACCTGCGAAGCCATTAAAGAAGTCGGCCACTGTGTGAGGCAAACTGAATTCACCAGCAGGACCGGGTGCAGGTGTGAGTGTGTGCACCACGTTTGCACGGAGTACGTTGACCGCATTGAAGGAACCATCGCTGTTCTTCTTACCCGGCATGGGTGAATATAAACTAGAGCCGTTGAACGATACAATGTTGGCAATATCCTGAGCCGCATCTAATCGATCACCGTACAAAGTATCTTCGTCGTCTTGTTCATCGAACCCGGCTAGTAGCGCCATATATTCCAAACCTTTGATGCCGAGCGGCACAGTGCCACCGGCAACCATTGCAGCAGATGTGTCAGCCAACAACAGTCCTGCAGCACGTGATGCGATTCGACCACCGAGTACTTGTTTTAATTCCTGATGACCTTGGTCAGATGCTGCCTGGTATGCAACAAGGTCATCGGCCCACAGCTTGTGAGATTCGATACCGATGCGTAGGAACTGTAGTGGGTGCATGATGAAGTTACTGGTAAAGATGTTCTTCTTATGGCGCGCTAATTTCTTAGCCCAGACCGGAGTCAATGACCAGATGAAGGTCTCACGGTGGGTGCGCTCAGTTGCCTTGGGTAATGCAATGTCTAGCAGGGCTTGGTTGTATCGCTGAGTACCGTTGTCGGTGTCAGGGAACTTACTGCGTGGGATCTGAGTTTTGGCACGGGTCAACTCCAGTTCACGGTTCAGTATGTACGGTAGAACTTTCGACCAGTCATCACCAAAGGCATAGGCGGTGGTCAGGAACTCATTCACTTTATTTATGAATTCTTTAGGGTGTTGCTTTACGGACTCACGAACACCCAAGCCAACTTTATCGGGAGCATCCAGAATTGCACTAACGAACTTTTCAAACAGGTCACTGCTGTGCACTTCAACTTCCAATGACGTGACACCGGAGTTGAACGTGTAGGATTCAGTCATCTCTTTCACGATGGTCTCAGCGAACGTATCTTTACTCTTGCCAGCGACTAGAGTTGTGCGGTCCCGCCATGCTTCAGCGACTACACCCTTAGTATCCATGTACCGGCCCAGATAAGCAGCGTGACCACCAAGCCCTAACATGAAAACATTACCCGCTGCATTGGCTACGCCGAGATCAATGTTATTGATCGTGACATTCTTTTTCCGGAACGCGATTACGTTATCCAACCAGCTCTGTTCAACCTGATCATGCAGACCTATATTCGCATCGATCTCTTGGGCAACGAAGTCTCTAACCTCAATGAAACTGAGAACTGAGCCCTCTTGGAATCGACCCACCTTTGCATCGGCCACCCAACTACGGCGAGTGTCTGTACCAATAGGACGGGCAACGCCTGACTGATAAAGTGTTCGCGCATAATTATTACCCCACTCTAAGATGTGTGAAACTTTGTTCTGGTTCTCAATGGTACCCAGATAAACCTCAATTGGATTCGTAACGGGATCTAGGAACTTCATGAACAGGCGATCCAGTGGATCATCTTCGTTCAGCCGGCGACCACGTACACCATCGACTAACTGCATCTTATCGTTAGAACGGTGACCCGTCTGACGATCCACGTCAGTAACGATCTCATCGATCTTAGATACGATCAGTTGGTTCACGTCATCGCGCTTGACCAGACCACCGAGCTGTCGGTTGGCCCAGAGTTGGATCTGTTTCTTACGCAGTCCCAGTTTTAGAATGTCAACATGTTCTTCCATCTTCTGGGCAGCACGAGCTGCGTCAAGTTTACCAGCAGTGACCTGAGTTTCTAACGCCCGGATCTCATTGAGTGCAGTATCCGCTCGATCTTCGATTGCATTGCCCACTTTGTCAGACGCGGTGAAATCGGTTCTGATATCAATTAGACCTTTAACCCCATCTGCGTGACGTGCACCATAGCGACGGTGCCGATAACCTGTGGCGATGCTCTCACCGAACTGCTTGCTTTGCTCCAAGTATTCAGTCAGCTTCTTACCAACTAAGCCACCACGACCAGCCGCTTGTGAATCCTGTGCCATGGATACGGCTAGCTTCTGATCCTCACGAATGCGCTGACGGATCTCGACCACGTTCTCATTCACATGGCGCCCACCTTCCTGCAGAGTGCGGTCAACTTTACGGGCGCGCTTTAACAGGCTGTTGCCAGTATGACCTGCGTTCTTCAATCGGGTTTCGTACCCATCACCATCAACCAAGAAATCAAAGTTGACCCGCTCATCCAACTCACGCTGCGGATCAAAGTTTGTATATCGATCTGCTATATCATCGACCTGTGAGAATGAGTTACCACGCTCCAGCTCCAACAGCTTACTTTCAACAGCAAGGCGATCTGAGTTGAGAGCCTGTAAACCACGTGCACGGATACCAACGAATGATTGGAAGCCACCAGCTACCAGGTTGGTCAAGCTGTTGCCCATGAGCTGTTCGCCCCACAGACCATTCATGTGTCGGAAGTAAAGCCACTTGAGACCACTATAGGGACTCACGTGGCGGTTCTCATACAAATGCCCAATCTTAGCCAGTCGCTGCGACTGACGGTTGTCTGGGATAAAGTCAACGCGAGATCCTGACGGGGTGGTGCGAACAATCACTTCGCTGTCCTTGCCGTTGTTGCTGACTTTATAAGTTAGGTGCACACGCTTGTTACTGGTGGCTCCTATCTGAAGTTTGATGATGTTCTCTAGGAACGATTTAGTGTTCTCAGCATTGAGCGGATCTTTACCAGCGATCTGTTGAATCACTCGAACGAGGGGGCCACCAGCCACCTCATCTTTCAACCGCTGGATCTCACCAGCATCTAAGAACTCAGCGAGGTTACCTGTTTCATAGTCCAGCAGACCTGAATTATGCAGAGCAAAATATTCGTTAACCAATATCCACTTCTGGAATGTGGTCGGGCGATCCAGATTAGTACCAGTCGCACGGATGTACTGGGGTATCTCATTTTCGATATGAGGTTTCAAGATGTCGTAGGCAGTGTCCATCACGTGAGTCAACTCTGGAATATCCCACGAGTCAAACCCAAAGTGACCCACCTCATGCGCGAGTGTATCCAGCACGTTCTGCATGGATTGAACTTCAGGCCGCGCGTCGATGTGGATCTGTGGACCATTCGGACCAGCCCATTCATAAATCCCCCAAGCACCGCCACCCTTACCAGTCGCCTGTTTTATACTTTGAGTTGAATGCAACGTAATGATGCTTCGGATGCTTGGGGGTATAGCCGCTATATACGGATCGAGGTCTCGGATGTTCCACTTACCTTTATCCGTTTCAATTTCATTGAGATTGTTTAACCCTGTTGAACTCATGGATGCCAACATGTTGTCAGCAACGTGTTCGACAGTTTCGTTCGCACTGGTCAAGATAGTTGATTTGGGTTTGTCTGATAGCTTCGGCGTGTACTGAAAAACACCCTCAGAAACTTCTCTACCACGTGCCAATATCTCAGTGGTGTCCATGACATCCAACTGATCAGATGCCAACTCATCAACAAACTCTTGGTTACCTTGTGTTCGTTCTAAGAAAGTAACGGGTGGAGCTTCGGTGGTTTCATCCAATCCGAAGATCTCTTTGACTTCCTGAAGGGTGGTGACCTCGCTCTTATTAAACTTAGCACCATCGCGTGTGGTCAGTGTGATGCCTTTATCGTTTTGTATGAGCGTTGCGCCTTGAGTATCACTACCTTCAAATGTCAGACCCACCTGACCGGGTTGAACCTCATCAACTTTCCAACCGGTGACCTCTGCGATCTCAACAGCGTTCTTTAAGTTCAGCGCGTCACGGCTCTCAGGATCGAGCAATCGGATCTGACCTGTGAACTGGTCATTGTCTGAGAAGATTGTGACACCACCCGCAGGAGCGACTTGTATGATCGCTGAGTCGTTGCCCTTGGTCAGTACAGCCGACCTTGAGTCTTGCGCTGTGATCGTGGCACCAATCAAGTCTGCTGTGTTCTGCAGCTCATCGGCATCCAACGTGGTACCACCTTCTTTATCCAATTTAGTTTTAACTGATGAGTCCACTTCTCTGAACCCGAGATTCGCACTGGTCGCCTTGACATCTGGTGATTTTAATTTCTTACCATTAAGATCCGTGACCGCCAGCTTCACACCTTTCTTATTCAACTTGACGTTGTAGATTAAACCATCTTTATAAGCGCGAATCTGGGTACCGGTGATGCGGTTCTTTTTACTGACAGGTGTACTCAGAATCGAGAACCCCTGACTACTTAAGTTGTCCTGCACCACATCCGGTTTAAACTTACCCTTTGCCAGCGGCACACTGACCGTGGTGTTCGGTGAGTTGGTGTCAGTGAATGCAATGCGGTTGGCTTTACCAGGTGCAAGTGGATCTGCACCTGCGACGTGTTGACTAACTGCTTGAGTAACTGAATCGGCTAGCGACTCAGCGGTGGCAACTTGAGTTCCAACTTCAGCGGTGAACGTTGAATCGTCATTGACGATCACGTTGAGGCCATCGGCTAACTGAACATCCGACGCTTCGTTATTGTGCAGTCCGATTAGATTCGTGAGAGTTTTCTTAGGAGACTTGCCCTCAGCAGTTAACACTTCACCTTGCTCTGTGGTGACGGTAGCGCTGGCAGGTGTTGTCTTGGTCTTCTTTACAACTTGAGTCTCGGACCCTTCATCAATTTTGTGGGTGATAACACCCGCCGCTTGGTCACGCTCAACCGAATCAAACTGACTCTGAACATCTGCGGGTGTCGCACCTTGGACTACTCGATTGTTGACCACTGAGAACTGGTCGTTACCGATCTGAACTATGGGTGCGTTTGGTCGTTGACGTGGTGGCGTAGGCGCTGCAGGTGCAGCAGGATCAGTCGGGTCAGCGGCCACTGCCTCTTCACCAGTAGTTTGAGCAGCTAGCTGATTGTGAACTCTTGAACGACGCTTAGGGGCTAGTCCACCAATTATTGCGTTCAATATGAAACCGATGGTGCCACCAATCTCGGCACCTTCAATTGATTCGTCAGTTACAAAGCCGCGTTCAGGATCATATTCAAGTCCTTTGGCTACCGCGTTGCTGGCAACACTGGCTACGAATTCTTGCAGTCCTTCTTCACCGGCACCTATCACACCTTTCTTCAAGGCATTGGTAAAGGCATTGCCGGTGTGCTTATCCAACAATTCAAATAGTTTACCGACTGGCACTTTACCATCAGGTGACAACCGCTTCAGAACTTGTAGTGGTGCAAATGCTTCACTGGCTCCGATTAATGAATTCAACTGGGTGGCAGCATCCAATGTGGCCTGGTCGAACTCACCACCCGTTTCTTGAAGTGTGGCTAGGTAGTCGTCGTAACCAGACGATGTACCAGTACCAATGCCCAACGCGGTACTGATTGCTGCAGCACCTTCAACACCCTTGAGAAGTGCACCAGCAGCACCTGCAAGGAAGAACGCCGCAAAGCTACCACCACCGGCTGCTAACTTCTCAATTTTGGTCTTCGCTTCTATACCCTCAACAGTTAAACCTTCAGCCGCAAGATTTCCCACACTGGTCAGCGGATTCGTCACATCGCCCGATTGACGTAATTCAGTCAACTCAGCGGGTGATTTATATTCGAGTTCGTTGGTGTCATTGTTGAATAGCAAGTCACCGGTGATGTGATCGGTGAGGGTGTTGCTACGTGCCCCAAGTAATCGCGGTACACCTGCGATGCCTATAGCAACAGCATTGTTTAAGTTACCAACTGCATTTAGAAATGCGCCACTACCTTCTTCACCCTCTTCTTCTGGCAGCACGGTACCCGCAGCAATCGCCTCGGCATCGGCTTTTCGTTTCTGGAATGTGGCAAGCGCCTCGTGCACCGGAGTATCACCAGACACACCTAGACCTGCGTCATCAAACTCAGAACCGATGAACTTCTCGATGTCGGTGCTAACCTGACTTTCACTGGCCGTGTCAGTGCCGCGAAGTGATGGGTATTTAAAGAACGCCCGGTTACCTTTGGTGAACGTGTCAGCGTACAGCTTCACCACATCTTCAACTGGTCGGTTTCGATACAGTGCAGCGTTAGGTAGCGACTCCACGTAGTTGATTGCATTCTCAACAGTCAGCTCAGGGGTGGGGTCATCTATGGCGTCAGGTACGTTAAACGAGGCACGTGCGTCAGGGTATTGTTGGAGGGTGTGATCGAGCGCTTGTCGATCCTTGTTCGCACCTGAGAACAGTTTCGCACTGGGTAGTATCGCCCGTCGTGCTGCAGTGTTATACAACTCATCTAACTGTTCTGAATCCAGCTCAGAGAACTGACCTTCATCCATTCCTAAACCAGTGGCAAACCCTTCATAGTCGAAAGTGTCGCGGGTGAATACCTGCATGATTAACTTGCCTCAAGTAATTGTCCAAAGAACTTTTTCTGTGGTGCAGTTAAACTACCTGTGTCAGCAGCGGCGGTCAACTGTTTGATCACATCATCGACTGTGGCAAATGGTGGGTACATAATGTCAAGCATGTCATCACGCGACTCATTGATATCATTTAGGAACGCAGTCTGTTCAGATGTAAGATCTTCACCCACCTGATCTTCACCATAGTGGAATGCGACAATCATGTCGGTCAGGTCAGCAAACTTCTCAAAGAACAAACGATCCATGGCTAGTGTTGCGGTGACGTTTGCCTGTAGTGATTGGATCTCTGGTGCACCAACTAACTCAGCAGCGTCTGCGGCCAGTACCGGTTGGAACCCTTGCTTACCTTGAAGATCTACATAATCGGGATCTCCTTCGGATGTCAGCAAAGCACGGGTCATGTACCCGAGTGGGTCTGGGTGACCGAATGGTTTAACAACAGCTTCGTAAAGCTCCAACATCTCTTGTGGGGTTAGTATCATGCTAATGCCTCCAACTGTTGCTCAAGCAACTCTTTTTCACGTGCCAATAACTCAGCGTCTGATTCTTCGAGGCCCGAGCTATTCAACACGTTACCTAAGTTTGAGATACGTGCACGGACACCCTCGGCCTGATCGAGCCTAGTAGCATCTGATAGATCGTCATCGTCAGAAGTCACAGAATCTGGGTTGTTCAAACGGAACTGCTGATCTTGCACATCAGAACTTAGATCGGAGAAAGCATTACTGGCTTGCACATCATCTGGGTTATTTTCTACTACGTTACCCAGAATAAATCGACTACCCAGTGTATCCGTCAATCGAGCTTCATCATCTGTGAGATTTAATTGTGCATCGACCTCACGTAGTGATTCGAGAACACCACCGTTGCGTGGATTATCAAAGGCGGCGACTAATAATTCGTTACGGTTGGTTCTCAACTGTTCATCAGTCAACCCACCACCAGTGTCAGCCTGTGATACTGGGTCAACCGGCGCTGGTCCCGGAACTTCTAACGACGGTGCTACTTCACCACCTACCGGTTCCTCGTTACGATTCACACCTTGTAGATTCAAGATGCGGTTCCGATCATCTTCATCACGCTGCGCTGCTGCATCCAGCAATCGATTATTGCTGTTCTCATTGCGTAAATTGGCACCATCTTGCTTAACACCTTCGCGAATTAATTGGTTACCTGCTAACTCTTCGGCTGCTTCTGCTGCTACTCGGTTCTGCACGTCACCGGCGAGTGCATCAGTCTGACTCTTGAATACTCTACTGGCCGCATCAGCCGCACGATCTTCCTGAGCGGCAACACGATCAAGTCGTCGCTCATCGACAGCAGTATCCTGTTGAAAGGTGGATTGTAGTATCTGGTCTTGCCGATCCAGTGCTTCAATTTCCAACTTACGTTCTTCATCTAATTTATCAGCGCGAGATGCACGAGCCAGTTCGAACCCGGCAAAGAACGCAGTGAATGTGGGTGCATCAATATTAGAGTGTTCGATCAAAAAGTCCAGAGTCTTGTCGTTCAACACGCGCTTGGTATTTTGGATGTACTCACGATTCAAAGTCCTGACATTTTCTTTGATTCGCTCACGTTTGATCTGCAACGCTGAGCTATTGGTCAGTTGCCGATTCAAGACACGGTTGACGCTAGCATCACCGGATGTGTTGATCGCCTGGTTAGCATTGGTCAACCGAACCACTGCTGTAGACTGTGCCGAAGCACGTCTGTTATCTGCTAGCTTTGCCATTAGTTTAGTAACCTATATGTTTGACCACCGAGTGCAACGGCGGCAGAGTTAAAGCCCTGACCAAACCCCTTCAGACTTTTAAACGACTGCTTGATAATACCATTGACGATTGCAGGACTGTACCCCTCTACGTTCACTGGTGCGCTTACAATAGCAGACCAGCGTTCCAGAGTGTGAGCATTAACCCGGTCACGTTCTTTGATCTGGGTAATGGCGCGGGTGGTGGCTGACTGAGCCATGGCGTCGGACGACAGGATGCTATTTAGATGCACCTTAGCCAACGGTGTGAACCCTCGGCCACTTCGGATGGCTCGGCGCATCCGTGATCCGTATCCGTGGAATGCCGCACCTTTAGACCGCTTGATATTGCTGTCACACTCTGCATAGTTTGGTAGAGTTTTATAGTAGTTATAGAAGTCAGGATCGCACCCACGGAATCTATCATACTCAGCGCGATTCAAATCAGCGCAGTCACATAGCCACGTTGCCAAGTCAATGAGCTTATTCTTGTATCTATCAACACCCGTCAGATATAAAACCATCTGAGCAATCGATATAATTATTCCTGCTATTTCCCAAAACATTATTGTGACCCGTTGTTGCCTGAATCAAGACCGCCGCTACCGCTATTGCCACCGGCGTCGTTACCCGATGGCTGTATGTTAGAGTTCCCCGCCAGTGACCCAATAGCCGCACCTAAACCCGCCCCCGCTGAATTAAACCCTTGTAAGAATATGTCGGCCAACCCTGAGTGAATTGCTGCTGCTTGAGCGTACTTAGAGAGAATGGTGTCGCTACGAAACACGCCCTTCATTCCGACCTGAGCTGCGCGCATGAGACCGGTTCTAACTTCACGGAACTCTTCGAGATCTCGCTTCGCTGCGTTGGCAACAATACCACCTGCGTATGATCCCGCTTTAGCAGCGAACAGAGTACCTTCATGCATACCCCATCCTGAAGGTATGCCACCGCACGATTCACCGGCAAGTTGTACACCCTTAGTATCAACCGCACGACCATCCCCTTGGTGTTCTACCGCACAACGAATTGCGTCACCACACAAGTCAACCGATGGCAAACCTAGATCGGTCAGTATGTCTTTCTTACAATTCAACATCGCGAGATCTTGGGTGAATTTAAAATCTTCCAGTGATTGCATGAAATCAATCTGAGCATCGATCTTGAGATCACGATCATCCATTCGATCATTGAACGCATCGTAATAGAACCCTAGCTGAATCAACTGCAGGGCGATCTGAGCGATGGTTGTAAGATCTAAACCAATGGATCGGTTCATCCAATAAGTGGCTGCAGTGGCCTGTAGAGTTTCCTGAGCGGCAATGATAGTAGTCTGGGTGGCAACGATGGTAGTCTGCGCTGCAACGATAGTGGTCTGCGCTGCAATGATAGTGGTTTGAGCACAAATACACGTCAGGTCAGCGGCGATGGTGGCAAGTGCTCCGGTTTGTAAAACGGACTGCACGGCAATGTTACTCAACGCAGTACACATGCAAGCCTGTTCAGCCGTTTGAAGAACCATGTTTGAATTCATGGTCACCAACTGGGCTTGAATTAATTGCAGCGGAATTTGAACTTCTGCAAGAGTACCAGTACCAAGGACCAAAGGCATTTTAGACTCCCCGTTTCTCGAAGTAAGCTGTCATTTCTGGACCGAGGTCAATCGCCATGCGAATCTTTAAATCAAAATCCTCAGCGTAGGTGACTCCTTTCCAATTCAAAGCGATGACTGTAAATATATCGTATCGTGACATTAGAATTGCTTTGGCCTGAACGTAACACTGCTTGTCATCAACTCGCTCACCTTGTGTGATCATGTTGCGCATTGAATTCAGTTTGATATCACTCAGTGCCAACTGACTTTTAACAGTAGCAAACGTTGCATGGAACTCACCGTTGTCAATCAGACCGTTGTCAAACCGACGCACGAGGTGAACCATCTCAGGCGGCACCCCACTCATCTCAGTTTTCTCCCCCATGATTGCTTGCATCACCGCGTCCTCAATCATCATGTGGCCCATGGCGTAAACAGCGATCTCAAATATCTCAGGTGTCTCATAGAAGTGATCGTGAATCACTTTGAATAGTGCGGTATTGCCGAGGGCTTTTTCATTCCACCCTTTTACGTTTTTTGTATCCATCATTACTGCTCCGGTGGTAGTTGCCGATTTGCGAGTTGGTTATTTGAATTCGACACGATCTCTTGATTGGATGTACCCATGCGAATTTCGTGCATGATACCGCATCCTGTCACCTCGACGCAAAAGGTCTGGGCTGAAACAAATCTAGGAATCGAGAACGCCCGACTACTAATCACCTGCAACGGACCTGCCAACATGTCTTGCTCACCGAACGCTTTCAGGAAGAATGACGCTTCAAGATGCGTAGCACTGCGCTCATCCCATTCGATGCGCAACTTACTGTATCGGTTCTTACCTTCGTTATCGTGGTAGAAACTAATTCTCCACGGGCAGCAGTCACACTTCTCACACAGGTTGGGTATCTGATTGTCGTGTATGACGAACTCAGTGCACGTCTCCTGACTGTAATCCCAACAATACGTCTCACCGTTCTGGTGATAGACGATGTGACCGTCGTAGGTCAACCCGAACGCTGCAGCGTTGATAAATGAGATGGGCATCACTTGGGTACCCACTGCTGTATCTGTACCGTCACCAGCAAACTCAACCATCAGAGAATGGTTCATACCATCGCCAGTAAAGATGTAACCGAACTCATAGGCAGTACCGGTGATCGTGTTGGGCTGCATTCGCTTCCATTGATCTTTAGTCCACAACTGTGAAGGTGCTCCACTGACCATTCGAATATCGCTACCGTAGGCACCGGTGTCCCAAGTGTAAAGTCCGAAGGTGCTGGCGAAGAATATCTTATTGTCGTAAACCGATATGCTGCGCAGTGACGTGGGTGGTAATTTACGATCAATCACCTGTCGATCAACCGACATCACCTGGTCGGTATGCTGATACGACAACTTCACTGGTTTGTTATCAGTGAACACGAAAACGGTATTGTTGATTGCGCGGATCGCCAAGATCTCATCTTCAATTTCAACCACACCGTCATACGTGAATTGAGGTTGTCCGGGCAAACTGATGTACACCCTGTGTAGATCTGCCACCACGATACCATCAGCCGTTCGAGCAACGCCCACTAGGTTACCAGGTGCAGGGAACGCCATCGGTTCAAAGGTAGTCAGCGGTCCACCGGTGGCGTGAGTAGGTATGTTATCAACGAAGCCACCGGCACCGGGGCCGAACTGTTGTACGAATACAAACTCAGCACCAATGGCGGGGATTGAATCAGTGCCATCTTCGAATGTGGTCTCGACGCGGTACAACCGGGTAGCCACTACACAGTAGCCAGCGGGAGGTGCGCCCCAGTTTACACTGGCGTTTGGAAACTCACCACGACTGGCAACTATTGCACTGGCTGGAGATGGTGCACTCTCAACAAGAATACCTGCGTGAGATGTGACTGTGGTGACAACGTATGAAACACCTGTACCATCACAGCCCGAACACCCGCTGCCTACGCTTGGTGCGGCGGGTACGAATGGGGCGCCGGCTAAACATGCAAACGTGTTGGCACAGAGTTCTGCTTCGGTTGACTGAACCAAGGTACCGCCATCAATCATGAAGTGCTGGTCGTGGCAGAACCCGCGAACAATATCTCGGACATCGGTGAAGCCCAAACATTTGCAGTCGGGCAACGGGTATAAGGTTTGGTAGTTCGGCAGTGTATCGCATTCGAGCTGTGGGCAAGCAAACGGTCTCACGTCACCATGGGAAAGATTGGCATCCCATATCTCGTACTCCGCTCTGCGGAATCTGCTTTGCCAGAACTGCGGTGCTCGAAAGTCGTTATAGATTACTGTGCTGGTCATCGCGACCTACGGACACGTAATGTCAGCTTGCGGAACCGACTTCAAGTCGCACCCGTTTTGAGTTGTTACCACTCGATCAGCAGCAACCAACGCACCTGTTGGAATTGGAAATCCTGTCAGGTCACAAAGTGATGTTGGGATATTGAGCCCTAACAATATTTGAGCGGTCAGGTCGGCCACTGTGATGAACCCTATTGGGCAACCGTCAGGAGCTAACACGCTCAACTTTGTAGCGGGTGTGACTGTCTGCAGTACGTTCGGGCATACGATGTCTGGGCAGTTACCGGCACCTACTGACGGATTACATTCTACCTGCAAGCACAGTCCAGATGGCAGCGCGATATCGGGTGGCGAAACAAATACAACCAGCAAACTAACAGTGTCAATTGACAACGCAATATTACCAGTATAAGTAACCCCATCGTATATAACTGAGAACGTACACGCAGTAGTTGTGAACAAACTGATGATGGCAGCATAGTTGCTGATATCTGTTGGACCCAGTACGTGGTTAGGTCCAACTAATGGGCCAACTACTTCTACAGTGATCATGGTGGTCTCCTACAGGAATGTGACTGTGGCGGTCAGTGAATCACCAGCCGGGTAAATGAAGTCAGGTTCGACAGCTAGTGCTCTAGTTGTGGTGTTATCAATCGCGAAGCCACTGGGTGACCCACCTGCTGTTACCACATCAATTATGAGTGTTGCAGATCCACCGCCACTAAGTAGTGTGCCGATGGTCCAGACGCCTGTGCCTACCACGTAAGCACCTTGACTCGGTGTACCGGTGACACTGGTGAACAGTGGGTGAGTAACGAGATCTACTAAGTTGACACCGGTGGCATCAAGAGCACCTACGTTAGTCACAGTAATGATGAACTGGAAGGTTGCGCCTGGTGCGACGTTTGCTGGCAGCACTGTCTTAACTGTTTGCAGGTTGATCGTTGGTGCACCTACCACGTTGATGTCGGAGGTCAACACATCGAGCGTGACATTTGTATCGGTTGCATCACCAGTTGCTTCATCTGTGGTTGCTGTGATCGTGGTACCACCGGTGCCGAAATCACTTGTTGCTTCGAGTATCAAAGTCTCACAATCACCAACCGCCAGATTACCGATAACCCACAGTCCCGAAGCCGGGCTGTACCCACCAACTGAGACCACGCCATTGCCGGGTGCCGGTGTCATACCTACTGGCAATACGACTGAAGCGATGCACACGTTAGCTGCATCTGCTGGACCGTTGTTGCAGACCTCCACTGTCCACTGGGTGACATCACCCTGCGTTGGTGTTGGGCTAGTGTCCAGCGTGATAATGGTAGTAAGGTCGGTTGGATCAAAAGCAGTCTTCACTATCTCGATATAACCTTGACTCACATTAGCTTTCTGGACTTGGATTCCGTTGTTACACATAGGGCAATTGCTCCGGATTAAATAATTACAAACACACGGTTGATCTGCTGCGCCGTTGCAGACGCAACTGCACCCAGAGGTCGTACTGCTACCAACGACGATTGGGTTATCAGTTAAGCAGTCTGGTTCCACCCACTGAGTACCACCGGCGCACTTACCTTCAACAGAGTTTGCTGACACGGTGTAGTGACCAGGTGCTTTAATCAACTCAACGTCAGCCGCATGACAACCGCCAATATTTACTGACCCATCATAGAATCCTGCAACCCATGTGGCGATGTCGGTAATGAAGTCCGCTGGTATTTCAAAGTGAGCGTTGCCATCAGTGTCAACCGCGTAAGCTGTCCAAGTAGAAACAACTGGAGTAGTCACACACTTGCGGTGAACAAAGTCGATGGTCACATCCGGTTTCGGATCTGACAGGCTGACATTAAACACTCGACCAAGGCCAAGGATTAACTCATTTACTTGCGGCCCTAAATAGAACCGGGGGTTAGCGTGTCGCGCCATCGGAAAACCTCTCAGTCTTTAATGTGATTGCACCGCTGGCACTTAACGCTACGCGCTTCGCTTCCCTCAGTTGATTCGTGTAGTCCTTCTGGTATCTATCACTGGTACTCAACGATTCCCACTGACGCGATTGCATGCGGCTCAGCCTCATGAACATGTTGGACAGGATCGGCTCATAGTGAGCTTCTAGGAAATCTTCATCGAAGCTACAACCGATGTGGCTGCGTTTCGGTATGACTGCGATCTTCACAAAGAATGCCGTGGGCATGTCGTACTGGGGGCAGCACGTCAACCAGAGATTGGTCAGGTCATGACTCTCACCTGCGGGGATCTTGACCTTGTGCTCCAGCAGCTCGATCACGGCCAACGTGATGAACCCTTCAGGCGGTAGGATGTCGTATCGCTTTACATCTTGATACAGGCTGATGGGAACTTCCACTTGGTACAACTGCGAGTCCTTCATGAATGCAATCATGGCATCACGGAACGTGACCCGGACCACCGCCTTATATTCTGGCTCAGTGAGCTGCGTGTAATTCTCATCCTGCTTTTCTTTTGTGCGGACAGCCGCAGTAATCGCAGGTAGAAATAATTCGAATCCAACTTTAGTCATCGTCAGCCACCCTACGCTCACCGTAATCAAAATCATCTTCGCGCAAGCTGAACTCCATGCGCAGTTTTAGTTCAACAAAATCCTTCATTCTCTGGTAGTGCAGTCGCCCACGATCAAGGTTGCTGCGGGACTCTGAGTCAGTCAGATATAACATCGACAGGGCGTAGTCTGCGATCAGTGGGTGGTACTCGCAAAGAGTGGTGTTGTCCAACTCAGTAAAGGGAATGACCGACGCACAATGGTAGGTCAAGATCGAACCGGCTGGTATGACCTTATCAAATATTAAAGTGGACTGACTACCTAGAGAAGTTTCCCAAGTGTAGGTTTCATCTGCTGCTGATGTGCTCTCAGTATTGCATTCCGTTGCGAGGCAGCTCATCAGTGAGTTGGCCTCTTCAGTTTTCTTAATCTCTACGCACTTGACACCATCGACTTGAAGTGCCGCTACACCCATGAACCGCTCACACGCATCTGAGAAGTCAATGACACAATTGGTCTTTGTGACTGTGTATTCTTCGAGCTTGGTAAATTCCTGCGGTACCAGTGAAAAGATGTAGCAAAGTGCTAGATCAATGGCATCACCGATGTGGGGTTCAGTCCACTCAAAATAAGTAGGTTGAACAACACCACTCGGTGAATCACTGTGGTCATTAAGCTGCTTCGCTAGGAACTGTTTGAGATCTATCATTTATCTGCTTTCTTAATTGGGCTTCGTAATCGTCAGCCTCTACAGCACTCATGACAGTGTAGTTTGCTTGCCGTACACTTTCATCAGCGTTGTCTGTAGTGGCGTTATCTACAAACCGAATATGATAGCGTGACTTTAGAAGCTGCAGATCATTAGTGGTCAAAGTTTCTGACACGGTTGGATCTGCTTTCGGTCCCGGTATTACCACTCGACCTTCGTAGTATCCGGGAAATGTTTTCCGGATCTCGCTTGCCGCTGGTACTTGAGCTACTAGGTATCTAGTGTTGTTCCAGATCTTCTGTTCGGCTGCTAAGGGGTCACCGCTTCGCATGCATAAATCGGTTAATTGTGTGCTGGTTACCATAATAATTATTCCATAAAGTTAAAATAGAAAAGGAGGTGACACGAATGTACCACCCCCTTTCCGGTTTCGCAATGTGAGACTTCGATTACGCGATAATGAAATCGAAGGTCACGGCAAGTGACACGTTACCTGCTGCGTCCAAACCAGTTACTGAAACAGTAGTGGTACCAACCGTTGCCGGGGTGCCAGTAATGAGACCAGTACCAGAGTCTAGTGATAGACCTGGTGGCAGTGGAGCTGCAGTCCATGTAACAATCGGCTCACTTGGTGCAGGTAGATTCAAGTCCATCACACCGATTGGAACACCCACTGTGCCATTTTGATCCACGAATGGACCAATGACTGGGGGTGTAACATCAGGAGTAGTAGGACAAGGATCGCCACACAAGTTCACTGGGCAGTTACAGAATGTACGAGCACGTTGCTTGTCTGCGCAAAGGATGTCACGTATAGCACCAACTTGGAAAGTTGGAAACGTACCACCGTCACACGTAGAGCAACAACTTGATGCCGTACTCGCAATTTCACCTAACGCCGTTACAGTAAATCGCAGATACTGCGGGTTACCTAACGCCAACGGAATAGGAGTCGCGAAGTTCGTAATACCCAAAGCTGCGTTGTTGCGGTAATCGGCTGGTACGCCGCCCCACAATGCTGCCTTATCGATTGCGTCCTTCGTCGCCTCACCAAGACCATCAGTGAAATCATACGCGACAACATTTGTAGCCGTACCAGTTCGCGGGACACCGACTGCTGCAGGACCAGAGATAGCATAAGCTGCTGCTATTGCGGGTACTGACACCAGATCGAGATCACCGGTAAAACCATTAACGGGGTCAAACGACATCATGAATAAACTACGCACGATACTTGCATCGGTTACAAGACCCAACAACAGCTCATCGCCGACTTCGAGATTACAAACGAAGTGCGCCCATTTTGCCATGTTGAATTCTGAACCGGTGCTTGAGGGTGACACTGCGCCCGGAAGTTCCGGATCGTGGTGCACTTGCTCAGCTTCGCTTGCAGTTAGTGGAATGCGGTTTCGACCATCGTCTTCACCACGTTTGTAAATACCACCATTGAATAAGGGAATAAGTCTCATTATACACACCCCTCTACTGTAGCTGGTTGATTGTTCTTCACCGTAATCCAGGCTACGCCTAAGAATCGTGGATCGAACGTATGGATATGGTGATAGAAATTCACTTTGTAGAAAACTGACTCACCGTCCTGAGACATGTAGTTGCTAGTTTTCACACGCAATGAAGCTTTAACACCATGGTAACGTTTACCGAATAGAACCGGGTAAATCGTTAGCGGACCACCGGCGGTCATGCAGGTACGTGACTCAACACAGAAGGAAGTGATCGGCATCAAGCCACGAGGCTTGCGATCAAATACGTCTTTGAAAAGTGCACATGCTCCACAATCGCCCAACTGAGAGTACGAGTTGTACTCGGGGGTCTGCATGTAAACCGATTCCATAATCTGAGGACCAAACAAAAATCCGTCTTCAATCGATACGCCAAACTCGTTGGGTACAGATGTTGCACGGGGCATTTGCTTGATCACATTCAAAATCGATGTGCTGAACCTGTCAGCATTATCGGGATCGAACAGAACGGGTCGGGTGGGTAGGCCAACTTGATTACCGCCACCTGTCAAACCAGCACTAGGGCCGGTGTTTGATGGGTGAGCATGGGTAAGCATGTGGCGATAGAATCGCGCCATGATAGCGTTCGCTCCATTCTCAATAGATGTAGCCAACTGATCGTTGTACCACTTATTAAGAATATCGCTCTGCTGAATACACTCTAGCTGTTCGACCGATAACTTGGTCTCGAAGCCACCTTTGCAAAAACCTTGGAAGGTGATTACGCGGGGTGGTGATATCACTTTGCGCTTGGTGCCACCGTCTATAGCACTATCCGACATGTCGGGAACATCATCATGATCCTCACACAAGTACGTGATAGTTTTACAGAGATCTACGTCGCTATCAACATCAAGGAACAAGTTCACAGCGAGTGTACGCCGATATTGCTTGATGATGTAATCGGCTAACCGAGTACCCAATAGCACCTGTAAATCCTTGTTGTCTATCGACGGTAGGTTGGCGGCATGGTTGATACCATTGTTTCCAAACATGAATAGAACCTCAGATTAATTAAATTGTTTCCAACTCTTGCGCAAGATTCAACAATTCGAATTTACGATTCCATCAAGTGAACCGATATTAAGCTACAGTGATATCACATGTCAACAGGTAAAAAAATACCGCACCCCATCGAAACGAGGCGCGGCTAAACATCCAGAGGATTCTGGTATGTTCTATTAAGCACCTAGACTAGCAAGTTCTGCTTGCAGAGCGCCCATGTAATCAGCAGTGAAGTCAGAGACGTTTGTGTACTCACCCTTCTCCAGTTTCTTGTTAGTTTCAGCATAGCGATCTTCATTCTCTTTCGCCTTAGCAGCCAACTTTGGATTAAGCGTTGGAGCTTTGCCAGGTGCAACACCTGCTTCCGTGAATGCGTTACTGATGCTAGTCAGTGCACCAAGACGCGCGGTGTAATCTTCGATCTTCAGGATTTGATCACGGCGCTTGTTGCCATAGTCATCGTTACCATCAAGATATTCAGTAAAACCCGGAACAGTGCCTTCAACGCCAACAAGTTTTTCACTAAACATTGTGGCATACACGGCGTCAGAGCTTGACTTGGTTTGCTCACCTAACGCAGCTACTACACCTGCTGTGATTTCAGCAACGGTTGGTAGCTTGCCAGATTCTTCAGTGCCACCACCTTCAGCTAATTTCTTAGCAGCCTCGGCGTCAACTTCAGCAGCGTCATCGATCACTTTCTGAGCAGCTAGCGCATCGTCAGCTTTCTTTGTTGCAGCGGTTTGGGCATCGAGCATCTTGGTGGCGATGGCTGTTGCCAGATCGTTAAACTGGTCTTCGCCTAATACGGTTTCTTCAGGTGGCATGTGTAATCTCCATAGAGTTAAGTTGTGAACTAATCGTTTGCAGGAACACAAGCGATCCATAGTTTTTAGTCGGAGGCTGTTGATTCAGTCTCGTTCTAACGGTGTCAATATACTCTTCAAATTCCTGTATATCAACAACATGTTTTACCTGATCGAACCCCACCCATGGTCGGGTGTGTTTGATATCTACGATCAGATATCGACACAACATGGCTACCGACAAAAGTCCGGCTTGCACTGACATGCCATATAGTGCGTCGTTGTCTTCTTGATTGTAAAGTCCAAAGTCCGTTTGGGTCTGCTGGATCTGAATAATCTCAGCTTTAAGTGCTCGGTCTGCGAGCTTACGAGGGCTTTCCAAAAACCACTCGGCTTTTATCGTTATCATATTTTCCGTCGTTGTTAATCCAATGAACCAGCGATGAGTCTATCACCGCTGGTTCAGCAAAACAATCTATAGAATACCACCCGCGATGACTCTAAACATTACCCCGGCGTTGCCTCCCGCTCCAGAAACCCCCTTTTCAATTCTATATTCGGGTGTAATCACTCCAGCAGTAATTTCAAACCACAACTTTTCATGACTACCATTGTCATCATCCATATTGCTGGTGGTTACTCCTAATGTGCCACCCGCGATATGACCCCTTACCCTAGCTCTATCGTCAACTGTCCCATCTGGTTGACCTGTACCGTTCACAGACATGCTAACAAATACCTGAGCATGAGTTGCACAAGATGGAAGCATGCCCACAACCGAAATGGGAACTGATACAAATCCACCACTGTCGGTAGTCGTAGCCAATATGAAATCCGAGGTGGGTGGACTTGAACGAAGCCAGTTAGTTCTACGATTAATTAAAATGTGAGTTCCTTCACAATTTTGATAAACGGCTTCACAGTCAGTACCTTTATCAATCACAAACGAGTCGCCAGACACCGTGGCGGCAAGGCCGGCTGCAATGTTAAGCGCTGGTACAACCCGTGTTCCACTTGGAGGTAAAGTTTCACACGCATCAAACGGATCACAACACGGTAGTCTCAGATCTGGCACGTCATGGACCGGGAGCAGGGTCACCTCGATCAGAGTCGGGTTAGCGCAATCAGTGATTTCCACGTTGCTGTCTTTATCAGCGGTGAAGTAGTATTCACCTGGTCGGGTCACATAGTCGAACTCAACAATCTCGCTGTTCAGATTATCAAACCCTAATCGGAGAATCGATTTGTTGTAATCGGTGTACGAACTGGCCGACTCGCCTTTGCCATTATCGACACCTAGCGATCTGCAACATCTCCAACGGCGGTAGACTTTACCGAGCATCTTGTTATCCAGATCCCCGCATCGGGCAGAATTGATTGCTGGTGTTCGGATGAGCGAAAACATTAAATTTTCAACGTTCTGTCGTGCGGTAGTCATCTCAACAATAGCCACATAGCCGGCTGGTATATTGAATGATTGACTGCGGTAATAATCGTACTCCACCCCGTCATATACACAGGTCGCGATTCGTGAATCGAATATGTTGAGGGGGTGACAGTCTGGTGTTATGTCTTTGGACATTTAGGTTTCCTCTAATGTGTGAATACGGGTCGGCCATAGTGAGGACGCGCTGCAATAAAATCTACCACGAACTCAGCCTGTATCTTATTTGAATCTAAAACAATACTGTACTGAGTGTTGGCTAGCAATGCTTTAAGTGCAGCTTCACCGATGTCCAACAGCTCTTGCTCGGTTCCACCAGCAGCAGTTACGATCTGTGTCAACAGATCAGGGTTATCCTCATCATATTCAATGTACGCACACAACTCTCGGGCCGGTGCGATGGTCTGTAAGTCAAGTCCTGCAACTGGGATACTTGCAGCCTCAAGAGCAGTCAGTGTCGCCAGTCGATCATTTACTTGAATGACCAACTCAGCATAGGTTGCGATAAGTATGACGTTCGCATCACCTAAGAAGGCATCCAGTTCAACTTGTGTTAGCTCGGTTTCATACCCAGACACACCAACACATTTTTGATGAACCACTGTGACTACTTTAGTCTTTACAGTTTTGTCATCATTAAGTTGAATCTTACCATCGACATCTAGGTCGGGTAAAGTCTCAACAAAGTCGTAGTCCTCAAGAATGTGAACCGCTTTAGCAAACAGTTGGTCAGCCGGCGCTAGGCCCAAGTTGTGGATGGCGATGGTGTTTAATTGTTGGTCTGTTAGTAACATGACTAACCTCCTAAGTAGGCTATGAACCCTTCAGCAATTTGATATGTTCCCGCTTGGGTGACACCGATACCACTTTGTACAATGTCGCCGGGATTCAAAAATGTGATCACGAACGCTGTGCCGAATATGCCGGGAGCTGCCACAAACGTATGGTTCTGTGGGTACGGTAATCCACCACCTGGAAGGTTGGCATTAGGAAGTCCATTTACATAAACCAATGGTGCAAACACCGCACCAATATTAGCAGCAAAATTACTACCCGCTTGCACCCCAATCAAATAACGACCTGCTCGGTTAATGGTAATACCACCAATGGCGGGTGTCATGTTCGCGTCAGGGTCGTTGCTCAAAATAAAGTTGTGCAGCACGGAAGCTACAGCGGTTGCTCCAATCGCACCTTGACCACCTGCCTCACGCCAGATGTGAACCCCTCGTGGTGTCTGTCCGAAGGTTGTTAATAGCTCACCGTTATAAACCCAACTACCACTCGGGTCCATGAAGAAGCTAGTAATGGTTTCTTGGATTGTAGTAATGTTTCCTAGTCCATCATTGTGAGTAGCTATTGGGTTATTAAACGTAATAATGGGAGTCACAACTGAAGTGGCGCCCGCAGGTAAGTTAGTAACGGCTCCAGCCTCGTTGGTGTAATTAAAACTACCACCACCACCTGGTAAAAATGTGGTGATCGTTTCTTCGTATGAAGTGATATTACCCGCTCCATCATTATGTATACCAATCTGATTACCTACGACCACCTGAGTAGCTACTGACAGACTGCCTAACTGACCGGAAACTAATGGAACGATGACACCTGCTTCATTGGTGTAAATTAAACCCCCGTTACCGTCACTCGCAACCGTTGTAAGTGTTTCAACGTAATTGACAACAGCACCTGACTCATCTGTATATTGCAGACCGTTAATAGTTCCCGGTCCCGGTGCTGTAAGAGTCATAGGGCTGATCGACTCAACGTAATCGGTGACCACACCTGACTCATCTACATACTGAAGTCCATTAACGGTACCCGGTCCCGGTGCTGTAAGAGTCATAGGGCTGATCGACTCAACGTAATCGGTGACCACACCTGACTCATCTATGTATTGCAGACCGTTGACCGTTCCCGGCCCCGGTACTGTAAGAGCCATGGGGCTGATCGACTCAACAAAGACAACGACCACACCTGACTCATCTGTGTACTGTAGTCCGTTAACCGTTCCCGGTCCCGGTGCAACTAACACCATCGGGCTAATGGTCTCAACGTAGCTGGTGGTAATGCCGCACTCATTTATATAATCGAACCCCGCTGCACCACCTGGCGAAGTCAGGGTCAGAGTTGTGCAGGTTTCGATGACGTCGACGCCGATGCCTGATCCGTTTTGATGGTTGGCAATTACATTACCAGCCAACACGACCTGAGTCATGACTGATGGCGGCGAATCAACTGTAAACGTAGTAACCGTGCCGACAGTATTTGCGGTAACGGTGGTGTGAGGTGCGGTACCCAAAATGATGGATACGGTATCACCTGAGATTCCGGCACACGCGATTATCGCTGCAGCCAGATCGCCCATGTCAACCCGCGCTTCCTGACAACCGGAACCGTTATCGTAAGTGATTGGGATCTGAACATCAGTACACGGATCAGCCACGACCAGAGCGGCGATAGTTGTCTCAGGTAATCGGCAGAGTCCCAGATTGATTCCTACCCATCGGCAGGGGTCGCAGATATGAACCCACAGAATTCCTGTGGTCTCATCATAAGCGAATGGCAGTTGGTCGGCGGCGGGGGTGGTGGTCGGCGCACCTACTGTTTCAGGGACGCAATGGATGTCAATATTCTGACCGGGTGGGCAAACCCCACTTACAGGAACCTGTTCATCGGGACAAAGTGGTGGCATGACGGAGCACCTAACTAGTTAAGTATAATGGGTCCATCGTTTGATTCCATAAAGACAGGCCCGATTAGACCTCACCGCATCATGTGCTGTCAAGTATCATTAATCCCAACACCGCGCCTTTCATCCTTATAACGCTCGATCTCCCACACCTGAAGTGGCTGAAATTTTCTGAATATAAGTTTGGTATGGAACGATACGCACGGCAAGAAACATAACCAAATGTGCACGTGTCGATCCCACCTTCGCCTCACCCCGTCACCCACTTCCTTGTGCTTAACGTCCCAGAACAAACCGAGACACATGCAATTAAACTTAACTTCGAATTTACAACTCCAATGGGTAAGTTTTCTCATGCCTTTGCATCCCACCAATCCGCCTTGGTCAATTGCCACGGGTTACCCTGCATAGTCAACACCATACCGTAGTCACAGCACTTCACTGTGCCATCTTTAGCAACACCCCAGTTCTGAATTTTCTGATCGGTGAAAAGTCGGGGTGTTCTTTTAGGTAAGCGAGGATCATCAACACTAGTAAATATTTCCAGCTTCTCTTGCAACAGTGCGCGGCCATTCTCGGAAATCTTATAACACTTCGCCAACCACCGTTTACCTTCTTTGGTCTCATCCCACTGCCGCCACAAATTATGTTCAATGATGTTAGCCTCCACATGGTGGTGGTGTTCAACCTTCAACACAAAATCAGGCTCACCAAATAATTGATAGACTGTTCGATGACCGCCCCACCCAATGCGTTTTTCGAGCAACAAGCCGAGAACACCTTGGATGTTGTCGTCAGTCACTTTACCAAAGGCTTTATTAAATTTCATACTAACTCTCGGCCTGTGATGCTCTAAATGCTGCCATCATCTCTAGCACTTTGGGTCGATCTTCTTTCGTCACGTGAGTCAGCGCGGTTTCTAAGATGAACAGCGCCCACCCTTTATCAACATTCAAATCTTCACCGACACCGTTGGCAATCGCAAGTGTCTTGTTATCCTGAGAGAGTTTGACATTACGTTCTTTATACGCAGCTAGGTCACTGGCTATATCATTAATATCTGACCGCAGACCATTGAGTTCTTCATCCTTCTGATCTACCAACCTTCCTAGTTTAGGTGAATGGGGTGGGTGAGCATTACTATAGTTTCTATATTCCTCCCGCGTGTCAGTAAGCTCAGCACGTAGTTCAAGGACCAACGTTTCTAGGTCAGAAGGTTTGTCATAGTGGTGAACCATGGGTGACTCACTCCAGTTGGTAATCGGACTTGGGTCGTCAAGGATATCCATCATGCTTTTATCCACACGGGCTGTGGTCGAACCGCCATCTATGCTGAAGTGCACATGATCGACTGGAGTATTTATCTTCATGGTGGTGACGTCTTTCATGAATGCACCTACTGCCTGTTCGACTCTGCGCTTAATAGTTTCATTGATTCGGGCTTCCATGTCGGCAAGATCTTGAGTGGTCACCATATCTCTACGAACGTGGTGTGGGATGTCGTAAACCAACAAATCATTCAACTTAGCCAGTATGTACTGTACTTTTTGTGGAAACGTCTCGGCTTGTGCTGCTTTATTTTCTCCAAACATTATCGGGGTGCTCCTATTTTATCGATTGTTTTACCCGCACCGTTTTCGATGTAGGCTACGTCATACAGATTATCTTCATCGTAAACTAATGGCAGCTCAGGGCCGATATAGACAACCACATCACCCTCTTCGGTCTTGATGGTCAGCTCGATCACTGTCGGTGTCTCGGCTTGCCGGCTGTACTCAGTGCACGAGAATACCCGTTGCTGCAAACCAGTTTGTCCACCGCGTTGTAGTTTAATTGTCAACATCTAGTTTCTCCTTTACTTCGTTTTTAATGTACATGGCTTCAGCGTAGCTGATGCGGAAATGGCGTTGGATGGCCGACTCACTGATCAACAATTTCGCCTCGCCATACAACTCAATGGTTTCAGCGATTCGCTCATCGAACCATTCCGGTGTTCTGTTGTTTAGCACGGCGTTCCTCCTTTTCTTTTGCTGACGTTCGTAGGGTTCGCGCAGCACAATTACTTTAGGCCAACCCTTGCCGATCAGTTTGCAGGTCTCTACGGGGAAGTGGTAAGGCATTAGAACTGCCCTTTTATTTTCATAATGACTTTACCCTTGGGTGTCAGGGTCCAGTCACCGTTGATTGCAAAGAACCACCCACCTGGTAATGTCCACTCCACCAGTCCACGATTCGCAAGTGCTTTGCAACTTCGCTCTGTGCAACTGGCGTAGTACTTGCCCTCTTCCACTATGTCGTTTAAACGAAGTTTCATGGAACCGCTCAGTTTTAGTTTCGGGATCTCCACCTTCTTGACTTGATCTTCAATCTCACTGTAGAAGAATGCGGAGTCACGGTAGTTGCAATTCAAGTACCGACCTATCGCTGCTTTGGTGAACGCGAGTTTATCGGTGAGCATCATGTCAACCAAGTTGTCGATCTTTAATTTATATTGAGCTTCACTCATGAGTCATCCAACAGCAGTGCAATGATCGGTGCCATGACCAATGTCAGCTCAACCCAGTATGGGTTTTCTGACTTGTACATCCGACTACCGTTTGTGCCGACGAACAGATGCTCACCAACTGTGGTGATGCTACGTGCCCGAACTGGGGCACGGTCAAAGCAGTCGTAGTTTATCAAGTCAGTGGTGCCGCACACTTGTCCGTCAACACGCAACACGATCAGTGTATTACCGAAGATCGTGTAGTCATGGACAGGTGCGTTGTGATCACGTCGAAACGATGATCCGTTGAACGAGGTCAGGTGTGAACCCTTTATGAATACTATCCGCTTAGCGAACTCACCTGTCTTGCGAACACCGGTACCAAAGGTTTGCTTGGTTGCCCAGAACCCCGGTAGCAGACTCACAAACGATCTACCAAATGACGGATCGCAATTCAAGTCAGCCAACTCAACGTAAAGAGTCTCTCCCAACGTCGCAGCAAAACAAAACGTATTGTCGTCGCTAAGTCCTACCTCCAACTTCTCATCCTCCCAACCGAATATACTTTTCTTAGCAATGCTTGGGGTCTGTTGCCCAAAGTAGTACTGATCACCGATGAGCCACAATTGATCATCGTATTTAACTATGTCGCGGAAGTGTGCCGGTGCTGAACCTAATACGGTCACTGTCGATGTTGCCACCGCCGACCAATCGTTACCTCTGACTGCATAGGCGTGTCCGGTTGGTGTCAGACTGGTGACGTACAGCTTGTCATCAATCACTCGCATCCGACCAACACTGGTGGTGCGCTGAGTGAACTCATTGACAAATGAATGTTGCTCAGCGTCGAACCGATAGTGGGTCGACGTGTTAGCGAACACACCACCTTTGTAACCGACTATCTGAGTCAGTGATTGACCGGATGGATGGTTACTGACGTGGGTGAATTCGGCACGACTTGGTATCGAGTACAGCAGTAACGAAAGTATGCTGATGTAGATTAGGAATATTAAAGGTCTCATAAATCATCCACCTCCGGGATCATTTTCGTATTTAAATTTTCACCAATTACTATTTCTTGGATCTCACGCAGGTCATTAATAAACCTGTCGGTGTGATCATAGGCGAGTACGTGTTTAGCACCACTGTTCAATATAATGGTGATTTTATTCATGAAAGAAAGCACAGCGGCTACTTCTGAAATTCTAAACACCTCGTCGTGAACTTGTAACCAATCTTTTATTTGTCTAGGCATCATCCAACTCCGATAGTTCACTTGGGTCAATCATGTCGTTCACACCCTCAACAAACACTGTTGGTTTAGGGTGCAGCTTCACTGGTCGGTACAGGAGTGGCTTATCGATGTGTAGCATCTGCGGTTGAATCGGTTTACCACCCGTCAGCATCTGATGCCACAGCACACCGGAGAAGAGTATCTTGATCCGCTGTCGCCACGTGAGCTGCCAACATGAGGTAATGCAGATCACCCCGGCCTCGGTGCAACCAACGAACGCGGGTAGCGTTGTGTACTCATCTTGACCTTCGGCCACGAGCGTATTTACTTCTGGAAATTTTGCGGGTGTTAACATTAGATATCCTCCTGAATTTTATAGCCGTACTTCTCGGCTGCTTTCTTAGTGGTCTGGGTAACTTCGATGCTGATAATGTCATCACCACCCGCACGGACTTCATCGATTGCTAGGTCTTTAGCCTCGGTTTTAGTCTTCGCTTTGACGCAACCATCGACCACACCCTGAACCTCTGCTTCAAATGTGTAGTACGGCATTATCGTTCCTCCACTTCAGTGAGTATGCTTTGAAACTCAGTTCGGATACCTTCAGGCATCTCAGCAAACAACGCTTCCAAATATTCGGGCTTCTCCATCTCAACGAAGATTTCGTTGACCTGCGTGACCTGCTCAGGTGAAGCGAATAACATCAGGCGGCTCATCCACAAAATCGGAGGACTCACCTGACGGGCATCGATCTCAGCTTGTAGCATTCCAGTCGGCATCTCTTGCAATGCAA
This sequence comes from Cellarinelloides crassus, assembly GCA_027564095.1. NCBI lineage: Eukaryota > Metazoa > Bryozoa > Gymnolaemata > Cheilostomatida > Sclerodomidae > Cellarinelloides > Cellarinelloides crassus. The sequence goes on from JAOQGK010000002.1 coordinate 53,448, forward strand.
ACTTCATTATTAAATCTCGGTGGGTTAATTTCTCAGCCATTAGTGGATCTCCGTAGCGGGTGTATTTTCAAGTTCAAGTATCTGCGTCAGCTCGGTGAGATTCACCGGCACCAACACACTGTGGTTTAGAATTTCTTCGGCCTTATCGCCTGGTCGCGGCCAGAGCGTAACGTACAGTCTTACAATTTGCTTCCCCTCGCTATTAAACTCCTGCTCGAACGGTAGGAAAATCATCACGTCTTCATCGTCCTTACCGAGTTGGTGAGGGATGAATGGCATGCAGCCATCAGGCATGAGCTGCACTGGTAAGTTCAACAGTAGTGGTCTACGCATCTGTGGGTGGTACCGTTCAAACTCTTCGCGCAACGTATCCACCAACCCGAGTAATGTGGCTGACATTCTAATGCGGGTAGGACCGAACCCTTCAGCGCTCGGCAACATCTCATCATCGCCAGCGGCCTCACCTGCAGGGACCATGACCTGAGCCCCAGTTTCACCTACGTAGAACAGCAGAGCGTCGTCAGGGGTGCGGGTCGTCAACATCGTTATCATCTCAGGTACGCTGGCTTCACTGAACGCGCAACACATCCCACCGAACATGACACCGGTACCTGGTTCTTCTCGGGTACGGGTCTCACCCACTGACGTGAACACGGCGACCAACTGATCAGTCACCACCAGTTGACCGGGATCTTGCTGACCCTGCAGCAACTCACCTGGTAACGTTATGAAGTAAGGTTTGGCTACGTGCGGGAACACCTTCTCGTAGTACTCAACAACCGTGCGCGTGACCTGTTGGCACCGCATCACGACAGGTATCATAGTCCTGCCAACCGTGCGACTTTCAATCGTTCGATGTGTTCTAGGAACTCGTGATCGTCAGGGTCAACCAGCCAAACTAAACCACGTCGCAGACCGTACCACGCAGACCAGAATATATGACGCAGTGCACCGACTAAGGTGAGTGAGCCGTTTTCATTTAAGTAGCGTGAGATGTGAATGCGTGTGTCATAAGGTCCACTGACAAACGTGCCGTGATGCCCGGGGTCGTCCATCAGAAATAGGTTTGTTTCTACGCCACCAATCTTCTTTGGTGCACCGGTGTTACTGACAAACGTGCCGTGGTGCCGGTGCGGGTCGAGTGGGAATAATTCTTGCTCCATCATCACGGTGGCAGCTTCGTCTGAGAGGGTTGGCACTAACTCTTCTAATTCCTTATCAAAATCCGGTGCATGGTCTTGCATCACTTCTGCAAAGTCGTCTAAGTGTTCTTCGAGATCAGCGATGTTATCAATCTGTTTATCGAGGGCTGCGTCCTGCTGCTGTTCGAGGGTGGTGGGGTTGTTCTTATCGGTCATGAATAAATACCTATGTGATTAAGTGAGTCGGGCGATAGTATCATTCATTCTCAAAGTCGTCAATATACAGTTTCCAGCAGAGAAACTTTGCAGCATTAGAGGATGTTGAAAATTTTTGTATGTCATGTTAATCATCTTCATGAGAGCGAATTTCCTCATCATAAAAACTACGAGCAATGTGTTCTAATGCTGCCCATGTCATCATGTTGTTATCTCCGTCACTCACGTCACCACCGATGCTATTATGGTCAGTAACCCATGCTATACCAACGGTGACAATCTCACCTTTCTCAGCCATCTCAAGTGTCGCCTTCAGTACCTCGACACAACTCTGATTCTTCCCCTTTCCAATGTCTACGACTTTCATTTGTATTCTCCGAACACCAACTGCCTTACGACACCCACCGCCTTGTTATATTTACGCGAACTATCCACATACTTCTGAGCGTGACGCACAGTCTCTTTGTACCCATCGCCTGGTTTGTTCGGGGCGACCTTCATGAAGTGATGAGTACCATCAGTGAACTCAGTTCCGATCTGCACGTCACCGAATATCATCAGCCATCTCCTTCAATTCCTGCTTGCGAATAGCAAACATTTTATATCGAGCATACTTCCTTCGAGTCTTAGCCGCGTAGTAATCAGCAGCTAGGCGTTGACCCCATCCAAACCAGATGAACGATGCCCACCAGGACGCATGGAGTTCGTAATATAGGATGTCAATTTCTTTCATGACAACCCAAACCCGGCATCAACCTTCTTATCGTATTGTCGGACGATGGATTTAACAATAGTCTCTGACATCTGCTCTAGTATTTTCATCGCGGCGTCTTCATCGAACACCCACTTCACGGCATCTTCATTGAGCACCCACTTCACACGGGTGATGGGTACCACCATAGGAGCTGCAATGGGTGCCATCACTCCAGTGGCTGCTACTTTGAAAAAGGTTCTACGGTTCATGTGGCACCCAACCCGCTAATCGGTCAGCTAGTGGCTTGGTCTATCCAAATTTCTTCTAAAGACTCTGTTAAATTGATAATATCAACAGCAGCATCTATACATTCTATTTCATCACTTTCACCACTATATTGTGGGGGTGATAATAAATGAGCTGCTGACCTTAATGCGAACGCAATAGGAGATTCTCCCGAGATCGGTTTTTGTTCCGTATAGTTAGGGTGTTTTTCAAGCATAGACTGATGCTTTGATTTTCTCTTTGCTGCATTTTCTGCCCGAAGACTTTGACTGTTGTATTCTGCATTACCCATCTAGCTCAGCCTCCATCATCTCTTCATCAAAGTTCGGGGCGTGACTCTGCATCACAGTTTTAAAGTCGTCAAGGTCCACCCACGCCCAGTAGTACGCCTTACCAAAAATCCGAGGCCACCGGCGCTTCAACCACTGAGAGATATCGCTGTTGTGAATGCGCCAGTGTAGGCGCTGTAGGGATTGCTTGTTCATATCTGTCCCTCCCACGGCACCATCACCGTGTTGTCTGGGTCGTTATCGACCATCATCTTAACCTCTTTCAACTCACCCATCCGAGGTTTGACGATAGAGACATCCGATGAGACACCTGGATAGTACTCACTCACAATCTGATGCCACACTCTACCGGTCACCAATACGATTAGTCGTTCCCACCATGTGGCTTTGTAACAGCGTGTCAATATTGTGATGTTGTGTCGGCTCGGGCCTTGATGAACCACCGATGAGATATTAGCTCTCTGGAATTTTACCGTTTTCATGGGGCCGCTCCGACATCTGGGTGATCTTCTAATGACTCCAGCACACGCCTACGAAGGTGCATGGTATCGAAGTCCACACCACCCTCCCTGACAGTGATGCTTAGTATCTCATCGTCGGGTGAGGCGCGGTACAGGTCAATGAAGTACTGACGCATCTGATGGTAGCCCATGCCCTCAGTCTCTGTGAACCCTATAGAGCGCACCCGCGCGGCAGGATTTTTCACACCGCCACTCGCTGTCGGCTGATCATCTACGGAGGGCTCCAACACCTGCTTCATCTCTTTAAAAATTCGATTCATCTCACTGCGGATCTTAGGCCAGTGGTCTCGATCAATCTGACAGTGCCACCCACCAGAGCGTATCTCAATCGAGTGCTCGTCGGGGTCGTTGTCTTCTGGGTCAGGAGATGCGATGAGGTGGTAGTCCCTGTAGCTGGAACCATCTCGCTCAGTCTGTCTGATCACAGATGACGATGGGGTGGGATCTTCGATAGTGACTTTATTGAATGTGGGCATATCTGTGTACCTGTGTAGTTAAGTGACTGACGCCCCTCGGATTCTGTACTAAGTGCATCGACTGCTAAGTCTCATCACCCCGTGGAGGCCAGTGCGAACATCAACTTACTAAATGCTGCTGTCGATGTCAATTGTTAGTGGGGTGATTCGATCTATGGTCTTGCCTGACATGTTCTCCACGTAGCACCTGTCGTATCGAAACTCACCTTCGCACCGGGCCACCTCACCGATCATGCGTTCTTGACTGACCTCTTCGCCTGACACCCGCATGATAATCGAGACAACACCGTTAGCCGTGAGCTGCTTAACATAGGAGCTGGCCGCAACGATCTCTTCAAATGTTTGTGGGGAGTCAGGAATATCTCTAAAGAATTTTAAAGTTAGCATTATAGGTACCTCTTAATTAATTAGTTAATGCGGTGTGAAGACTACGCCCATGTGATATCAAATGCAAACCTGAAAATTTTCGGACGCAAACCCGGCGACTGTCCCACAGTTGTCAGCACAGTGGTTCTGTTCGTGCAGGTTGCGTCCTGTCACTAGGTAGGCACCAACTAGATACTAGTTAGGGTCGGATGGGTGCGGATATTATGAGTTCATTGGGACCGGTTCGAGTTTGGGATTTTGAGGTGAAAAATTTCTGAGTGTGTGTTTGATATCATATGGTGGTGGGTGCAGGTTGGGAGGAAAATAATTTACAGGACGTGTTAACATCTGAGGTGAATATGATATGAGGTATTAAGTTTGTGTGGGGGTCGATATAAGCCCCCGCCCCCGCATGCGCGCACCGCTTCCCCTTTTGGCCCTAAGTCCTTGATTTTGCTAGGTTTTTTGGTCACGGGGGTGCCTCCTTTCCTGCACGGGTCATGACCTGTGATATGAGCGGTGATATTGAGGGGGTCAAGTCGTTAACCGTTAACGAATGATATGACATATGATACTAGCTATGATACGGTGTACTCTATGTCGTAATGATATGACATGTTAACAACTGAGGTAACAAGATGAAACGTAACCACAAGAAGGTAGACCACACGCCGAGCCGCATGTATCACCTACTAGCTGTAAAGGAAGAAAGCAAGACCGACCCATGGGTTATGCACTTCGGAGACTATGACCGTGAGGCAGTAGCGCAAGAGCGCAGCGATGTAATGCAGCATCCCAACACTGACGACAGACCATGCGCTGCTAAGTTGCTGACGGTGTACTCGGACGGTCAAGCCGACATCAACAAGGCACTTGATAACCTGAACGGGGTATCGGCGGCGATGCACTGACCTAGTGATTAATATTAATTACTAGTAGCACCACATGTTAAGCACTGGAGCCTCGATAAGTCGGGGCTTTTTTGCGTCTAGGGTACGATGTGGTGGTGTTAACAGGACATATCATAGCTATGTTATGTGAAAAGGGAGTTCTTTTTCTCTAAAAAATGCAGCACCTAACAGAGATTTATACCCACCACAAACAAACACGTACTATCACATATCAATTCTGAAATAAAGACTCCAGAAAAAGTGTATATACCTATGATAGGACATATGAAACATACTTATATTTATTTGATCTTTTTACTTTAGTAATACTATACCTCCTATGCTCAATACCTCTTATTAAACAATATTTAAAAGGATTAGTTCATTTCCTGACAATTACCCTCATATCCTATGTAGTCACCATGTATCATCACACCACCTACTAAGCGTTAACGGTTAACGCTTGGTCACCACCTATAATCTCGCACCACCTATACCATCACCTATATGTTAAATAATCAACTTATGGAAGGTTTTGCCCTTTCTTAACATCTGAGCCGTTAACCGTTAACGAAATGCCCTTAACATAAGCGTTAACCGTTAACGCTCCGCAACCTATTGACAGCACCCTTGAAACACGGTCTAATCACGAGACTCAATCAATCATCTATTAACATATATAGGTACACATATGAAAGCTATCCCATTTTTCGACCAGAACATCACCATCAACCCGCACTCAGGCACACACGCCGACGACCTGCACGAACAGACCATTGCAGACTTCGCACAAGGAGAACCGTGTGCTGTGTACGCAACCGCCGACAATGAGCTGTTAATCAAGCGCGGCACACGTGGCACATATCAGCGTGCATTCATTCAAGGCGAGGTGACAGCATGAGCGGTCGACTATATCTCCTAGCGTGGGAGAATACACCATCAAGTGGGTTTGAGTACTTCCACAGTGTCGAGGCACGAGATGCGGCCATCGCTGACCAAATGACCGGACGCGGTGAAGTGCGCATCGGTTCGCTGCACTATCCTGATAATGTAACTGACCGAATCACGGTCACTGATAACATCGAGTATCGATTGTACGAGTGTGATTATCTTGAAGCGTTGAGTGTGGTTCCCGCACTTCGACCGATTGACCAAGAAATAATCGAAGCAACCGCAGCGGGTGCGTTAACACAAGCACACTCAACCGGAACGCCGCGAGTACAGATAGCCGCGCAAAATATGTTTGCCACGCCTGAAAGTATGGATGAGCTGACTAAGTATCTCGAAGGGTTCAATGGTCATGAGAGTGTCATAGCTACCACGTGCGCAATCATGGCGTGGAACTTAGCCGCGAAAATTACTAACTAAACCGGAGTATTAAAGATGAAGACATTATTAACAACAGCGCTTGTACTGGGCGCACTGGTAAGCACCACAGTTAACGCTAAGCAATGCTTTAAACCAAAGCGCTTTGCTAAGATTGAAACAGGTGTGACGGTTCAGCAGGCGGTCAAGCAATTGAAGTGCGCGCCGCAACAGTTTACCCGTAACGCCATGGCGCAAACCATCGAACACCGATTGGTCACGAGTCATTCAAACTTTGATCAGTACGAGGGTGGTAAGTACACAATGGCAACCTATGGCGTGATTAAGTTAAGCATGTTTGGTATCAAACCACAGCACCACAAGGGAACAATTGTGGCCGATGCGCAAGGTATCATAATCGCGGTCTATTACACCAAACAGTAGGCGGTAAATCAGGCGGCATTGGGTAACCAGTACCGCCGCATTTACCAACTAACTAAACCCTAAAATTTTGGAGACATTACCATCATGAGCTATACGAACTTTGAACCGAAGACCATCGCACCACACGAAAACCCAGACGGTGAGCAATTCATTGACCCTGACAACTGGTCACACGTGACAGCCGAGGAATATATAAACGGCGACTATGAGAGCTTCGACACTGCCCTCGAATGCGTGGAGAACTACGGCGCTGAAAACAATCTTACTGAGAGTGAGACGGAATTATCACGGCGGTTCGATGAGATGGTCACAGGCATGTTATGTGACATGAGTTATCCAAACGGTGAGATGTTTAAAAACGATGCCGTGGCACTGCGCGAACTGTTCAACAATTGGTCAGACGGTCTCACGAAAGACGGGCAATTGCATAGCAGTCAGTACAGCGAATATTGTTACATCGGCAGCACCTACGACCTAGAGGATTAGGAGCTAAAACAGGGCGCGCTTGCTTCGGTGAGCGCTCCCGATTTTATCAACTAATCAATACACAATATGAGGTATTAAAATATGAATCCGTACAGCTTAGAAGGTCGAACACCAAAGATAACCCGTATGATTAAGAAACACCGTGCCGACACCGAAAGCGGTCAACTATGGGCGGTATTTCTCAAGCCTGATTTAGATGTACCACCAATTAAAAAGTTTAATTGCACGGTGCAACCTTTGGGTGAACAACCTAACGCGTTAGACGGTGATCAAACCATGGATAAGTGGTACATCACTTTGCAGCACGGCGAACAGATGTATAGTTTTGAATACTTCACAGGCTTGGGTCATCGTATAGAACCACATGCTGATAAGCGCGGCCAACCGATGCGAATTTTGACAATGACGCAACGTAACATCGTCATCAGGAAAGCACGTGAGCAGGGCTACAAAAGTGGCTACAACATTGTAATTGTGAAAAGTAGTACAGGCCACGGTGATTCGACCTATGGCAAGCAACCTAATTTAGCCGATATTCTATACTGCCTATTAAGTGATAGGACGCACGGCGAAAGTTTTGACGATTGGGCTAGTAATTTTGGGTACGATACCGACAGCAGAAAAGCGCACGATATTTACTTAGCATGTCAACGTTCAGAAGGGGCGTTAAGTAAACTATTCAACCGTACCGAGATTGAACAGATTGAAACCATTTTAGAGGACTTCTAAAAATGGATAACCCTTTCGAAAGTATACAAGATCAGATAGGCGACTATGGCGCGCGATTACTCGACGCCAGAATGAAAATTGAGAATGATAAAATCAATAATTGGTGGCGTGAAAATTTCCCTAACTGGCGGCTTGAGATTAATAATGACGGTCAATGTATCTCATCGGCTACGGCATACAAGACGCAACCGAATGGCAACATTAAGGAAGTGAGATTTTGTGATCAGGACGATGCGCGGGACTATGGCAAGTCTGGACGATGCGAACCGCTAGCGGATTATTTCACTTTGCTTGATCAGTCAGATTTTCTGGTTAGATTTGGATGTAGTTTAGGCACTACTAAAAGCCGACCTACATACGATTTTGAGAAGGTAAACCCATAACAAGAAGCTAAACCAGTGCACCATTACAGCCAGAACAAAACAACGTTTTGCACTGCGATGGTGCACTGGTTTATCAACTTAACTTTTAAACTATTGGAGAAATTATCAATATGAGATATGCAAACAATGCATCACTCGCCCATGCGTGGGCGCATGCACAAAGCACCGAGGGGCGAGGCTCAAATATGTATTTTGAAGTCGATACGATTTTCAGTTATGGGTCGCATTTTCCCATGGCTGTGATCAACCGCCAAACCAAGGTGGTACTAATGACAACTAACAGTTATAGCAACACCACCTCGAAGCACATGCACCACATGTCGCGTGCGGTGCCTTTAGATTATCGGCGCTATTATGTACCCATTGTTCAGGCAAACCGTAAAGCAGAACACAAGCAGAATTACCAAGCCATGCTTGAACGGTATGACCGCCAACTTTTGAAAGCATCACGGGCGCGCACTCGCACCGATTTTTATCTGCGAACCGCCTCTGAATTGTTGGTCGATATCAATGACTATACCAAGCATTTTAAATTGGGCTATCGTGTGAAAAGTGCCGATGTAAATCTGGACGAGTACAAGGCGCGCGCATTGGCGCAGAGTAAAAAGGAACGCATCGAACGCGAGGCGCGAGAAAAGCAAGCACTAATAGATATGCGAGAGCAAATCAAAGAATGGCGCGGCGGTGGTTGCGTAGGCTGTCAGAGTTTTTACAACGTACCAGTCATGTTGCGAGTGATGCCAGTTAACCCACGGGCAAATGAACCACTACACATTGTCGAGACCTCACGCGGTGCTAATTTCCCTGCATCACATGCGCCGCTAGCATGGCGCATTATATCGCGCTGTGTTGAACGCGGTGAAGGTTGGGCGGCTAACGGCCACACGATCAAGCTAGGGATGTATAACGTTCAATCAATAAGCGCCAAGGGTGAACTGGTGGCAGGATGTCACCGGATAGCCTATGCAGAGCTGAAACACTGCGCAAAGTTGCTAGGCTTAATCTAACCAGTTAGTAAATCACCATGGTATTACAGCCGCGATACCATGGGCATTTACAAACTAAACTTTTGGAGAAATTACCAATATGAATTATCGAACCAAGCTAATTAAAAAAGGCGACAAATACGGCAAACTTGATCAGCTAACGCATGATGAAGACCGACCATTGATTGAGATTTACGATGCCGATGCATTCGGCGGCACGGGGCAACTTGTCAGCAGTTACTATGCTGAGACTTTTCGCGAATGCGTGGATAGTAATTCAGGTCTCGATTTGTGCGGGTATGTTGAGTCTTGGAAACTAGACGCGGCACAAGTTCAGGAAATCGCAGCAGAATATGGATGGACTAATAACGAGGTGACAATATGAAAGTAATCAATATGGAAAACCCTCACACGGGTAAAAAGGTGGCGAATCAATACACCATTGAAAACGCCACAATGAAGATCGAAGGTGTAGCGATGGAAGGCACCTTGTTCCAGTCTTACGAGACCAATGTTGCATTCAAACCCTTAACATGGTGCCGTGATTCGCACCATGTTTATCTGGATGGCAAGGGGTGGAACGTTAGCATCACTACCTCAAAGTATCTGCGCATTTTCCTAGGTATTGACGACCAAGCGATTCGTGAAAACCTTTCCAACAATAACTACCTGTTGGTCAACTTGAACGGAGCTGAGGTATGAGAAAACTAGACTTTGAACACACCACTACAGGTGGTGAAGAACACGCCGACTACCGTGGTCTCACGATCCGCGCCGTGATCGACACTAACCCACAAAATCCGTTTGTTGACTGGGACTGCGAACCACCAATTTTAATCTCTTATGATGGTGGTTTTCAGGAGTACGGTTTGGATAAAACCCTACCCGTGTTGACCCGTGAACAGATTAAGGCGAACACCAAGGAATTGTTAGAAGCCATTAATTTGAACTTGAATCATGATTTGCAATTACGATCTATTCTCAACTTTTGTCAGACTCACTCAGAGTATCCATCTACTTGTTGGAACGGAGTTGAGCAATATTTCGAGAGTGCAGCCGAAAACTTTTATGAAATGTTGCGTGCTAGTGACGGGTTGCGATTCCTAGCAGCGATTTACCGCATCAGTGGTGTGCCGTGTCAGGTTATTACCAGTACTGGTCACACTCAAAGTAGTTGGGCAGATGTACTGGTCGTATTGAATGATGATTGGTATGAGGCAACCGGAGTGTCGCGCGACCATGATAGTGCAGCAGCCATTGAGGAAACCGTTGAACTTTACGGTCAGTGGGCGTGGGGCGATGTGTACGGTTACGCTATCGAGATTGATGGTGATGAAGACGCCGAGTCATGTTGGGGTTACTACGGTAGTGACCACAATAAGTCTGGTCTAGCCGAAACTGCTATGAATGCAGCCGACTGTCATTTGAACCAACTGTTGCCCGTTGAACGGGTGCATTGTGATAAGTGTGGTGGTCAGAACGTGGTAGCCGATGCGTCAGCACAGTGGAGCGTACCGGAGCAAGAGTATCAACACACGTGCACCCAAGATGCCCATGATTGCGATGACTGCAATGATGAGTGTACTGCGGTAGGTGTGACCGTCATGCAAACCCGTGAAAGCATCAATGCGGTGGGTGAACTATGAGTAAGATAAAAACAGTTAGCATTTGTGATCAAATTATTTGGAAACCTAAGCTATTTATTGTCGAGGCGTTAGCCGATCCGACCCGTTACATTGAGGTGTACGGAATGGTGACAGTCACCACGGAAAAAGATGGTGAGGTGGGTATGCTGCATGACCGCACTGAACCCGATCATCCCGAGCTGCCCGAGTACTACGATGTGATGGTGCGCGGCGACTCACTGGACGGTGAATGCTTTTGTGAGGTGGACAATCTCACAGTCGAGCAATCCATTAACGTGGTGCACATGCTGAGCGAAATCTATGGGTGCAACGATCATTACGCTAACCCGTGAATCCTGCAAGGCAATGACCCACAAACACAATACTTATGAACGACAGGGGCGTATAACGTACCGGAATTAGCCCGAACCTGGTCTAAAACCGGACACATTCGAACCTGACCCATTATTTTAAACTGAGGAATATTATGAAAAAGAAACTACCATATAATGTAAGTATCCAAGCAGGAATGATTTACGCAGAATCGAGAGCGCATGCTGTACTCGAAGCGATACCGGAGCTGCAAAAATTTAACCACGAGACCGCAGAATTCCATGTCCGCATACCAAGTCAACATGGTGCGTGTGGTGGTGAGCTTGAATATCTGAGCTACCAACAATGCGTGAAACTGGTGAACAAAGCTAAACCCGAGCAACCCTACACTGCGGTAAATCGAGTGATGCAAGCGGTGGAGCAAGCCAGTGAAAAGTTCTGGTTAGAAGTAGCCGACTACTTCTCTGAAATTGACGGAGATGCCCTTGCCCCAAACCCACAAAATCTGATAGACAATGCCATGCATGCCGCAGTCAATGAATGGGTGCGAGGCAACCAACCAGAGCCAGTGGAGATTGATGTGAGTGTAGATAGCTACCCTGACCTGTACGACTTTCACAGGCTACAGGGACACGATGGTGCAGTGTTCAACGTGCAGCGGCAGGACGGTGAAGGTCTAGCGTTCGCTATCCGTGACATCGTGGATGACGGTGAGCCATTCATGACTCGCCTGATACTCGGTATGCAGGAAGAACTGTGCGGCGTGGTGATCAGTATCGACGCCACAACCAAAACTGGTGAGGCCGCGTGTCTGATTGAAGTCACTTACAGGGATGAAGATTCGCTGGATGATGAAAACTCACAGGGCATAAATTTCGAACTAACTTTATCAACACTTTACTAGGGGAATAATTTGACTAATCCAATAGAAGTACCAACGCTACCCAACTTTAATCTGTATAAACATTTTGAATTTGAACCGTGTCGTGAGGACGAGGATGGCGTCGAAAGATGTTCGCCCGACCAAGCAACCATGTGGGTAATTTACGGGCGCAGAAAACACAATGACCTAGCCGAATCACTAGCCAGTCATCGACTCGCAAAGCATGCCCGTCACCTACTACAACGGTGGGTGAAACTGTCACTGTTACCAGTCGTGTCTGAGCATTGGATGCACCCTGACCCAATACAGATACCGCCGACTAATGCGTACCAATGTGGTCACGTCGAAATGGACGACTCCGAGGTGTTCCCGTGCTACTTCAATGACTACCGATGGAACGGCTTTATTCAACCGTACTTCGATCTTGAGACTGTACCTAGTGTTGTGCAGTACCTGAAAGATTCGAAGGGTATGGGTGATGAAACAGATACAGAATATGCCGAGGGTGAGGCGGTGTTCTACACTGACCGATTCAATGATCCTGAACACACGTCACGGTGGCCTGTTCAAGAGATTGAAGTCGAGGGTGAAATGATCAAGGCGATCAGCATCGGTGACTCGTGGTGTTGGGGTGAATCCAAACCGGATGAACCGAAGTCACCCTACCGCCGCGATGTAGTAGTGTTGGATGGCATTCAATACGGTGCGTGGGTTCATAATACTCAAGGTGTTGTTTATCTTGAACGTGACCAAGTGAGTCGTTTAGCTCTGTTAGTTTCTAACGACTTTCAGTTTGCTATGTTGGATACGCGTGTATATTACAACATCATTGTTGATGGTGAACCAACCCATGAGGTGTACATGGAACACGGCACGTTGATCAACACTCCCGCAGGTGAGAAACTGTGTTGGTCGTTCCATTCACACTTCAAGTTCGAGCAACAGAGTGAGGTGGAAATCACTACTGACTTCCCACACTGTGCACATTTCCATGAGGACAGCGTGACACCATGGATACCAAGGTCTGGGAATGGTGTTGCACCATGGTACACAATGAAGTCTAAGTGTTGCGATGGAACTATCACGTGCTACGGCACAACCTCACTGTTCAAGTTAAAAGATGACGGTGGTCTACTGTATCGGAGTAAGGGTACGTTTGATTTTAATAGCCCCGATGAGATACGAGTCCAGTGTGACCAATGCGAGAAGGTTATCGAATGGGGTGACTGGAACTGGGGCAAGGCTGTTAACGAAGGAGATCGATTATGAGCAAGCGGAAAGTCGAAGCAACATTCTACGCGACTAGCGTCAGTGATCTAGCATGCACCAAAACTGTCACCCTACCTGACGATGTTAAGTCGTCGGGTGAGGTGCGGGAATTCTTACGGGAACATCAACGTGAGATAGATGGTGGCGACTATGGTGAAGCGGGTGCGGGTGATTGGAATGACAAACCTGAACTAACAACATTCAAAACGGTGAGGTAACCCATGGCTAAGAAAACTAAGACAATATTTGCTGACCCGCAAGGGCATTGGGGGAGGTCTGCGCCCCAACTAATTGCAGAAGACGCGATGTGTAATCTGGATGATCAGTACGAAACCAGTGCACGTGAATTCAAATCAAACTATGGTGCTGATCATCCCCGTGCCAAGTACAAAGTCACCGTAACCGTGGAGCGAATTAAACAATGAGTCAAACCGAAAAAGTGACCGAGCTATTCGAGCAGCATAAAGCTGCATTCGTTGAGCATGGGTTCCATACCATGCTCTGGAAAATCCTAGTGGACAGGGTGCTGCGTGACAGGGGTGAGTGTTGTTTCACTCCACTACGCAGCAGCAGTGATGGTGACTCTGTTCAGGTGGTCATCGCTGTACGATCGAGGGGCTATATACCCACGTCTGCGCGCGTACTGTTAGGTGATGAGGGTGACGCCGCACTGATGGAGTTAAACCAAGCAGTGTTCAAACTCGACCCAACCCAAGTGATCGTGATTGAGTGCGCATCACTGTCTGATAAGGAGGTGGCCGCATGAGTGCCGTTAAGTTAATTGTCGAGGTCAAGGGTGGAATGGTGCAAGCGGTGTACGCTGACTGCGAACCACGGATTGAGTTGGACATCGTGGTGTTGGATCGTGACGTTGAAATAGATTCGGAACGTCAGCTCGAACATGACCGACTGGATGAGTTGATCGAAAATTACAAGGAGGTGTACTGAGGTGAGTTATCCACCATCACAAAGTTGCCCCCGCTGTCACACGGGACACAAGAATTTTAAAATCGTTAAGGTGTGCGGTGAGTTCTTTGTCCGGTGTGGTGGGTGCAAACTTAACATCGGTGACATCACCGTTGCGTATGAGTTAGCTGTCTCATGGAACAAACTTGAGAATCAGTTAAAGAAAGACAAAATTAAATCACAATTACAGGAGTCAATTGATAATGAGTAAATTCAAAACATATAGTTTTAAGTCGCAAGTGCACCTTACCGAGTATGCACATGATGGATTCAGCATGCCGCACATTGAAGAGATGAAGTTGGTCTTCTCAGCCTTGCAGTGTGAGCGAATTTATAACGCGCATAAACGCCTACCGGAAGGCGTGGCGGGTGTGATCATGGACGGGTCGTGTGAGCCAACCCTCTACCCGTATGATGAGGACGGTAACGGTGTTATAGCTGAGAACTATGCTGACTTCACAGATGCCTACCACACGTGCGTGATCGAGGTTCGTAAGTTGGGTGGTGTGAACGTCCATTACGAGTCCAAGAATGATGCGTCATGTTCCGCCTCGTTCGACCCGTTTCCAGTTAAGAAGCTAGCTACACCTGTTCAACCACATTGCGCACACTGTGACTCGACAGTATTAAAATTTGCTTTCGATGGTGAGTGGGACATGGATGAGCAAACCATCATGCTCAAGCGCGACGACGACAGCCACGATCCTTTGATTGACCCTGATGGTCTGTGTATTAAATGTAAGTGTGGTCAGTGTGGCGGTGTCACCGTTCCACTTTATAAAACCGTTCAACCGGAGAAATAATAATGACTATTAAACTAAACGATAGGGTTGAGAAACCCACACGCAAGCAAGCCGTTGAGATACTTGAGCGGATGCTACAGGTGGCGCAGAACCGCCACGCCAAGGAGTGGTTGAGAGACTACGCCGATGATCTGGAGGCGCTGTATAAATTCACGGCACCACCGATCAAGAAAATTGCCGATGCCATAGAAGATTACTTGCCACGGTTCGTCGCTAACTCCGATGATAAACGTAAGGGGTTGTGGTACATCCACGTGACTGACGGTCTCGCCAGTGCAGCGAATGGTCACGTGGCGGTGCAGGTGCGGTGCAACTTGGATGATGGTTACTACGATCCAACCACGATGCAGCCGGTTCAGGATGTGACGTGGCAGTACCCAGACTTCGCTCAAATTAAACCAGAGGATTCAGCCCTGTCGGATGAGATCATTCTTGATTTGAATGAGGTGAGTGTCGAGGTCAACACGACCAGTAACTTCACAGTGCGCAGGATTAAGATTGGTGAGTTCAAATACAACTATGACTACATGTTGTTGATAGCGAACGGGTTACCTAAGTTAAGCATCCGTGCGGGACTAAACAAGGTGACACCTGCGGTCTGTCGAATGGTGGATAGTGAGTTCCAACCGGAGCTGATCTTGCTGTCATCGGTGCTTGAAGAATGACTGGCGCAAAGTTGTTGAACAGTGCGAACACTCGCCGTGCATTACGTATTGAGGGTGTAATGGATATTGAGTACAACAGCAATAACCGTTACACCGAAGTTGTCCGAGATGTGCTGACTGACTTGCGTCACTTCTGTGACTTGAACGAGATCGACTTCGACCAAGCGCTGAGCATGAGTGAAATTCATTACAACGAAGAGGTAAACAACGATGTTGAATCTATATAATCTAATGCAGGAAGTCGGGGAGTTGAAGATGGTGTTCATGTCTTCGTTCCAAAACAAAATGGAGTACGGGTCTCAAACATTTGATGAGAACGGCAACCGATTATTAATCCGAGTTGTTGATCCTGAGTACACCTTCACACCTAACGAGTTCGTCAGTGATCTGTTGACTGTTAAGACAGGTGATGTGACGGGTGTGATCTGTACGCAAGGCGAAGAAGATTTAGCCGAGGACGATTTTCAACCCGTGTCGATGGACAACCCAGAGGAACAATCTTGAGTACAGCTTATGCGTTTCAGCAAGCCCGTGAAATCACGCCACTTGAATTCCGAATGGATGCCACAGTGGATGCCCGAATCGCAGCAGCCGACTATGAGCTGACCATCGACAGCTTCTGTGGTGGAGGTGGTGCGTCAATGGGAATGGAGCAAGCCACTGGCCGACCCGTTGATATCGCGATCAACCACAATCAACTTGCCATCGACATGCACAGGGCGAACCATCCAAACACTCGCCATTATAACGAGTCGGTCTGGGCAGTCGATCCGGTTAAGGCTACTCACGGCAAGCCAGTAGGTGTAGCGTGGTTCAGTCCCGACTGCCGGCATTTCTCCAAGGCGAAGGGTGGTAAGCCCGTTAGCAGAGAGATACGTGGGTTGGCTTGGATTGTGCTGAAGTGGGCAGGATTGGTACGACCACGGGTGATACAGCTTGAAAACGTGCCTGAGTTCCGAACTTGGGGGCCACTGACACGATCAGGGCGACCAATAAAGGAACGTAAGGGTGAAACGTTTGATCGCTGGAGAGAGCAATTGGAGAGCTTGGGGTACCAGACTCAGTTCCGCAGCATCAAGTGCAGTAAGTGGGGTGTGCCGACAACACGCACCAGACTGTTCATGATCGCACGGTGTGATGGTGAGCCTATCGTGTGGCCGAGTGATACTCACGGCGCACCAGGTCTATTACCGGAGAAGTCTACCGCCGATCATGTGATCGACTGGACGATACCGACGATAAGCATCTTTGATCGACCCGCGCACGGTTTGAAACCACTAGTGGTTAACACCCAAAAGCGTATCGTAAATGGGCTAGAAAAATTCGTGGTGATGAACCCTGATCCGTTCATCTTACGCCTTGGTCAGACTGGTTGGAATCGCAACGGTCAAGTGTACGATCTGGCCGACCCACTGACCACCATCACGAGTAAGGCTGAGCATTGTATTGTCACACCCACTGTACTGCGTCACTTCGGCACCAGTAACTGTGCTGACATTACTGAGCCCTTACCTACGGTGACAGGTGGTGGCGGTGGCAAGGCGGCACTGGTTGCTGCGTTCTTAGGGAGGCACAAGTTCATGAACGCTGGCGCTGATCTGAACCACCCACTGCCCACCATCACGTCAGGTGCGGGTGCAGCCCGACCCGCAGGTGCAGCCCACTCACTGGCACTGCAAACGAGTCACTTGATTAAGTTCCGTGGTACGAATGCGGGATCTAATACGGATGACCCGTTGCAGACGATCAGTGCAGGTGGTAACCACCATGGTGAGATCCGCACCATGTTCGAACGCTACGCCTCGGATAAGTTTCGAGCAGCCTATATGCTGAAATATTATGGGTCGGAATCGTCCGACTCAGGTCACAACATCCAGACTCCATTGGATAGTGTGACTAGCAAAGGCCGCTTCGGATTGGTAGTAATTGAGGGAGAACTGTGGCAGTTTACCGATATAGGTATGCGAATGCTACAGCCTCATGAGTTATACAAGGCTCATGATTTTCCCAGTGACTATCAATTCACTCACAATTTATACGGTGAGAAATTCACTAAAGCACAACAGGTTGCCATGGTAGGTAACTCAGTACCACCCGAGATGTCAAAGCGAATGACCGCAGCGAACTTCTCACCTATTCGCAATTATAAAATCACTCCCATTAACAAGTATAAACGAGGATAATATCTATGAAAGGTTTTAACAAAATATCAAGTTCAGCACGTCTAGCAGTAGCAGCATTGTTTGGTGGCTTTGGTGGCAATAGCCGCAAAGGGGTCGAGCCTAAGACACCGTACTCCAGCAACTATGGACACGGTAACTTTAAACTGGGTTCACGCAGAACAGAAGGTCGGCGTCTCGCGTGGAACGGTATGCGCAAGCAACCCGGATGCAAGGGTGACCGCTCGATGAGTTGTGCGCAGCAAGGTCGTGCTGCTACCAAGCGCAACAACATTCGTAAGAACCCACGGGGTGCCGCATGAGTAATCTTAATGCGGGTCACGCTGTGAGTTGGGTTGATATACCCAATGGACGCAACATGATTGAACAGTTTGGTGACGATGATCAGGCAGCGTCTGAGCTTTATCAAAAGTTAGTTGATGAAGGCGATAGGAGTCCTCGAAAGATTTTCACCAAAGAACAGACTGACCAACTGGATAAGGATTTCAGGGTTGAGTGGGTCATCGACTCAAGCGATTGCGAGACACCACGTGAGGCCGCTGAGTATGCGCTGAGGGTGATGCGTGACCCATCGTCCATCGCCACGGTGTTCGACGTGTACGATGCCTATGGCAACATGACCCGCGTTGATCTGGATCACTCGGAGGAAGATGAGTACGTTGAACCGGAGGAACCAACCAAGTTGCGTGATGCTCACGATCTGTGGATCGCACAGTTTTCAGATGACAGGCTGACTGAGTACAAGTGCATCAACTGTGAGGTCGGTATCAAAACGCTGCGACCAACTGAGGGGCAAGGTCAGTTCGACTCCAGCCACTCGTGTCCTGATTGCAGTTATCTAATGTTTGTTACCGTTGAAGCCAGTGGTCAATGCACCGTGGTGGACATGGTGAAGGAGGAATTTGAATGAGCCTTGGCCGATACACTCACCGTAAGTATATGCGTGACTTTCACATGACAGTGTGTACTTACCCCGAACGTTATTCTGAGGCCACAGTATTAAACTCCTTGAACTGGATGTTTGCTCAAGATACGTGGACTACGGGTGAAACGGATGTGCTGATGGTCAACACAGCTAGGCATTTGGATTTAACAAAGAGGTTATCAACAATGAGTGACCATGACTACATGATCGGTCAACGTGTCATCTTAAACAAGACTGAGATCGGTACTGTCGTCGTGCCTCAATCGGAGAGTGACTTTGGTATATGGGTTCACTCACCTAGTAGAGGCTTTGCCAGTTCTTACGCACTTGATAATGTAAAACCATTACCTGACGGACAACTATAGGAGGTAACCTATGTCGTTATTCAAAATCTTTATGGCACCACTCAGCAGCCAGATACGCTTCGCCCTGACGAACATCGCACGAGGCAAACTGGACAACCTGAACAAGCTGGAGTATCAGTTGGATATGCCAGATGACGAGTGGGTATCGCTGTCGATGTACGGTGATCAGTTCCGTATTAGCAGTGAAGCTGACTCCGCGTTCAAGAAGTTCAAAGGGACAATGAATAGACTACGACGTGGTGACCTACATGCGGCAGCAGCAAGTCGGTACTCAGAAGAGACAGCCGACAGAATCACGCGCATCATCGATCCGCAGTTCACCCAGTTCAAACACAAACCTGAACATTACGAACTGTGGCGTGGTGAGATGATCAACTTAGCAGACGCTCTTGAAAGAGCAGGATATTAAATGAGAGAACAGTTCGAAAACCTTCGATTCACTGTCGCTAAGCAGTTCCAGATCCAACAGGCCAACATCATACTTGATGAGTACATGGCTGACAGTCTGGTCATGACGGTGCGGCAATTATATTATCAGTTCGTGGCGCGTGATTGGATAGAGAACACGCAACCCAATTACAAGAAACTGAGCAGTAACATTTCACGTGGTCGGCTAGCTGGTCTGATCGATTGGGACGCCATTGAAGACCGCACCAGATTCCTACGTGGCGTGAACACCCACGAGTCACCGCTTGATATGATCACACAAGGTCTGAAGAGTTACGCCATCGACATGTGGGAGGGGCAGGAGTATCGAGTCGAGGTGTGGATCGAGAAGGATGCGTTGGTCGGTGTGATCGAACAGGTGTGCCGCAACAATGACGTTGACTACTTTGCGTGTCGTGGCTACGCATCGCAGTCTGCATTGTACAAGGCAGGTAAGCGCGCGGCTTGGTACGAACATCATGAGGGTAAGCAGACTGTGATATTACATATGGGTGACCATGACTCATCCGGTATCGACATGACCCGTGACAACAATGATCGTGTAGAACTGTTCGCTAACATGGGTGTGGAGGTGCGGCGTATCGCACTGAACCATGACCAGATCGATGAGTACAACCCGCCACCTAACCCTGCGAAGATGACCGACCCACGAGCCAAGGGTTACGTGAAGCGATATGGTTACCAGTCGTGGGAGTTGGATGCACTGGAGCCACGTGTCATGCAGAAATTAGTCACCGATGAAATTCTATCTCTACGTGACACTGACCTATGGAACGGTAGGGTTGACCAGTTGGTAGATGACAAAGAAGCACTCCGCGAAATCATTTTTAAACTTGAGGAATAACTATGGAAATTGATCACTTTATATTGCAGCGAATACAAGATCGTGTACCTGAAACTAAGTATCTGGTGATGACAATCGACAGCCCACCTGGTAGGCGGAGTGATGGAAAGAGAATTCCGATTGCTGCCATGAGTCACACCAGTCGTATTCACATGGCGACAATGTTTCATAGCAATGAATTTGGTAGGTACGAAGATTACATTGAGATGGATAAGTACTGGAAGGTGTGGGTGGAAGTACCTAAGATGATCATCCATGAGTTGAAGACTCTGGATGATTCCATCGCTGAGTTCAATAAAGCCATGGGCGGGTGTGATCACTTCGTAGTATTGCAGGGGTCAGGTCACTTGAAGACGGGTGACATCGTTCGGCATCACCCGAAACAAAACGCCGGTCCAATTAAGTTCTGCATGCAAGCGGTGGGATACTCACGGTGGGGGTGGCTCAATGTGGGTGATCTGATGCCTGTCAACACAGGTGGGTTTGACCAAAAGTGATGGCTATAAAAGTTCCGAATCCTGAGATTGATCGCGACTACATGGTAGACGGTGTGTCTGTGGTCAGGTCACGCAATGAGTTGAAAACTCAGTACCATGTGAACCGGTTAAGACTGGGTGAAATGTTCCGTGCATGTGAGCGCACCATGTGTGAGCGGCAACGAAAGTTGGAAGCTAATCTGGAAGGTACCGATGGCACTTAGTGGTGTAGAGCGGCAGCAAACTCATCGCGTTAAGAGGGAGGAATCGGGATACAAAATGTTGTATGGTCTGTACACTCCCGACAACAAAAAGTTGCGCAAGAAAATCCGCAAAGCTGCGGAGAAATTAATCAAACAACACAATCGAAAACGAGGTATGGAATGAAAGACGAACCTAAGTTAATTTTACCAGGCGGCGTCATTGGAGAGTCGCAGTACGACATCACTGATCCGGGTACATTGGAAGAACAGGATAATCCGATTAACTATGATCGCTACGACACCATCGATGAGCTGTACTGGGAGGCGCTGTTGCAGTTCTCCCTTATGTTATCGAGAGACCTACCCGAGCAGTTCCGTGGTCACGATAAGCGGCACACGGAGCACCTGAGTAACGAGGCAGGGATCATAGCGTATGGGCGGTGCATCATAATACTGGAGAAGAAGTTGCAGGGTATTCCATTCATTGCCAAGCTCGACGAATATTATCTTGAGTCATTGGAGAACTGGTACGAGCGACAGATCATTATATTTGTGGCTGGCTTCACCGATGAGGTGCCTGAGAAGTTCCATAAGAACACGGATAAGAAAACCGAGAAGCATAGTACCAAGGTCATGATCCGTACTTTCAAACGTGGCATCACTAATCTCAAGCACGACATCGCGGGGCAACCTTATGAGTAAGAAATATAACCCAATCAAGGAACACAATAAATGGTATAAAAAATCTGGGCAGTTCGAGCTGGTGATGGTGAAGTTCAACGTTGGTTCAGGGGAGTACACCTTCGCCGCACGTAAGAACCTAAACCTTCAGGTCGATGACTGGGTGATCGTACCTACAGGTAGTGGTGAAGATGTGTTCACTACCGATGACCCCACCCGATGGGTAGCCATGGTTCAGGTCACTGATGTGACCAGGAATATGAAGCACCTACCTAAGAAAGAGAAGGTGTGGCAGGTCATCGACAAAGTGACCACAAAGAAGTACAGCAAATCAGTCAAGCAACATGGGGTAGATCAGTGGGATGATGATATCCCGTTTTGATTGTGGTAAGGTGGTCAAACATTTTTTAGCCATTATGTATTAGCAATAAAAAGCCCGGACAGCTTAGAAACTATCCGGGCTTTTTTGTGGGTGACTGAACTGCTTAGATTTCTAAGCTATCCAGATCGAAGTCATCTTCTTCACCAGCACCTGCTTCAAACGAATCAGGGTCAGTGAATGAAGCAGCTTTAGGGTTAGACATTACATCACCCTCACCAGACCATGGGTCTTTCTTATCGGACTTAACCTTTTTGTTTTTCTTATCCTTTTTAGGTTTACCACCAGCACCTTCAAGGTCACCCCAAGCGTCAGCTTCATTATCCTTTTTACCCTTAGACTTTTTGTCTTTCTTAGATTTCTTACCAGACTTTTTCTTGTCCTTTTTCTTCGCCTTCTCAGGTTCAGGTTTAGGTTCAGGTTTAGGTTCAGGCTGTACCTTTTTATCTTTAGATTTCTTACCCTTTTTACCCTTGGACTTTTTCTTTTTGTCCTTCTTAGATTTCTTATCCTTTTTAGGTTTAGGTTCGATCAACTCATCATCGATACCACCGTCGAGATCCAGATCACTAAGGTCATCATCCTCACCCAGACCTAACTCATCAGCATTCACCTGTGGTAGATACAGGCTCATGATCTGCTTCATGCAGTCCCATGAGGACAGTACGTTCTCAACCAGCTCCTGAGTATCTTCAGTGGGGTTCAGAAGCATCTCTGTAAAGGTGACCATCTCGGCATCGGTTAAGAATTTATCAGTCTTAGCACGTGCACGACCTGCCAAGGCAGACCGACTGAGTTCGATACCGGCAGCGTTGAGTGCGTCAGCTAAGGCATCATAAGCTAGGCCGCTTGCGTTCTTTAAAACTACTGTTCTGTTCATCATAGGTGTCTCCGTAAGTTACTTATCAAAATACAAATTAATTAATCGTTGTGTTTGCTTCAATGATTTAGTCAGTTTCTTCTGACTAAGTTCTCCATCGGTAGGTGTGAAGCTGGACACCCGGATGTTACGATCCTTCCCCTTGTAATTAACATGGATTGGGATTTCGTGTTTGGTCAGGTAGTTTATCTCTTTATCACCACCTGTGACAAGGGTGCTGCCTTCGCTGACTTGAATATGTTTGGTAACGAAATCTAATAGCATACTGTTAGCGAAGAAGTGATCACCGACAACCTCTTTGAATGCATAGAATGCACTGGCCGTTTTACTGCGAGTCGAGTCGATCAGCAGTGCACGTGCTTCGCTGCGCCGTGAGCTTTGTAAGGCGTGGGTGTTGACCTTGTAGTTCATGAGATGGGTGTAGACTTGGTTCAGGAATTCGGGGTCATCGTCCTTCACATCATACAAGGTGGCGTAGTATTGTTTTGATCGAGCAAGTGCACGGCAGATCATCACATCAATACGATTGTCATCTGCATCTAGCACTAGTGCGTCAGTGTGATTTGACTGTAAAAATAATCGGGTGTAGATAATTGCCTCACCTTGCTCACCGTACTTGACATCAATGTTTTGCTTCTTGTCGCCGATGATCGTTCGTAGCCGGTTATCCACCTGGTATTGTTGACCACCACGCGCGTAAGTCTCAGGCACGATGCACAACGTGGTCTGGTGTAAGAACCCTGTCTTCGCACCACCCCTAACTAACTCAGTGATCGACGGTACCGTGGAGCAGTTCGAGTCACCGACTAAGCTGTTCAATAATTCATTCAACCAACCGCGACCTGTACCGTGGTTGGTACAAATACTGAGCGGTGTGGCTCGGTATCGTTGCCATGGTTGCTGAACAAGTTGGGCCATCCAGTTGATCATCCACTCAGCATCGCCGGGGCCGGGGAATAGGTACTCAACGTGTTCGATGAAGTGGTGAATGAGATGATCACTGATGGCGATCTCGCACTGGGTGGCTTGGTATTTGTTGTAGTAGTTCATGACCTTGCCTGTTTGTTTTTGCTTGAGAATTCTGACAGGGCTTGGTAAGTATTCAATGTTGCGGCACTTGATCCTATCTCCGTGTTTGTACCACTGATCAACCACGCCGACCTCCTTCATCACGTAGTCTTTACGTCTACCATCGTAGACCTCACACAGATCCTTTGCTGCGATGTACTCACCCTGAGCTTCTGCCAGTGTCATCATTGACTCAGCCACTGGTAGATCTAGGTCGGCAAACATTTTCTCAATGGAGATGTAGACCTTACTAGTTAGGAAGTGATCGAGTGTTACGTTCTCCTTTATCTGCTTAGCTTTTTTTTTCTCTTTGGCTGCGCGCTTGATCTCACCCTTCACCGTCTGGAGTGTCTGACCACCATCATCTTTAAAGCTAGCCCATTGTTCCTGACAGTCGTTACGATCCACGTAACCAGCGAAGCCCTGTGACCACTCATCCCAACGATCCAGACCCTCATCAGATCCCTTGTAGTGCACATGCAAACCCATACCAACTCTGATCCATGACTGACGATCATCACCTGTCGCACGTGATAGGATATCTTCGACATCTTCTTCACTGAACACACGCTTAGCACGAGCTGTTTCAAATGACTTCTTCTGGTTAGGTTTACTAAACGTACCACTCGCCACCTTGAGGTATTTTTTGGTGACGTTCTTCTCATAGAACTTGAACAATTTCTTAACATCTTTGACATCCAACACCGGTAGTTTATCGGGTCGGGTTTTGAGTATGGGAGAGTTCTTATTCCATCTATATTTGTTACCTGTTTTTCGGTGCTTGCCGAACAGCGTTATGATTTTACCACCGATCATTTCGATCTGATTGATCTTACCCTTGCCGTTCTTTTTGTACCCCATGCTGTGAGCATTACTGAATTCAATCAGATCATTGTCAGCTTGAAATACGAACGCAAATCGCGGTGCGTTGCACTCACGTATTGGTAGCTCAGGCCATCGCTTATGAAGATACTTGCGTAGCTCAGCGGCCAGTGCTTTATTGTCCACGTCGAAGTCCATTGCATACACGTCAGCTTTACCAGCCACCAACGCCACGTTCGCACCCTTGAAATCTTTACACCATCGTTCAGCGTGACCCTCATGAAACTGCGTCTCTGGTAACAGGTGACCACTGACTAACGGCTTACCGACCTCATCGACTGGGATGACTTGATACCCCAGTTCGAGCAGGGGTATCGTCTTCTCTAGCGGCGTCACCTACTTACTACCGAAGCTGCGATGTGCGAGTCTCAGATTGACAACCCGTTCGCCCTCATCGGTTAAGGTTAGATTCTCAATCATGTCACTGTATGCAACTGAGTCCATCGACTCTATGGTGTTCATCAGTTCGATGCAGAGTGCTTCAGATTCGCCCCGGTTAATGTGATCGATCACGGTATTTGCCAGTGCTCTGATTTGTGGCATGTCAGCGAACGCTTCCTTGTTCAAACGGGTGGCTGTGATATCACCGTTGGTCTGCCGTTGAATCTCAAGGCATAGGTCTGCCGGCCACTGTCCTGTTTTGGTATACCGAAAGATGCTGCCATAACTTTTATCGAGATCAACCCGCATACCCATGATGCGCTTGAGTTCATGCTTCTTTAGCGGTACATGGAACGGATTAGTGGTAGGGTTTTCTTCCCTTGCCTGATTCAATTTGTCGTTCATTTGGCAGAGTCTCAGTAGTTAAGGCGTGGATCGATGGAAAGGGAGAGTATCAATAAATGAATATAATCGTCAAGTAATAGTTTACTTTAAATCATTTGTTGACAGGCACTATTGAACGTGGCAATATCGCAAACCAATCGATTTTAACCACATCACATTAGGTATTAACATTATGGAACAAGCAATCATTCACGAACATT
>JAOQGK010000003.1:0-12384 GCA_027564095.1 Cellarinelloides crassus
GGCGTCTCGCCACATTTGGGGAGTCCTGTTGGTCGGGGGTTGTGTCCATGAGCACACTTCGGTCTAGGGTGGGCCCATGAGAGAGTTGCCGGAGACGTATCCGTGGCGGTTTCAGGTTGAGCGCGGAGTGTGGGAAACCGAGCAGCGTGAGTTCAGTGCGGAGACGATCGCGTTGTGGGCCGAGGTCGGCGAGTTGTATTCGCATGTGTGGGAGCAGGCGCGGCGGTGGATTGTGTTGTGGGACAAGTTCATTGTGACTGCGGATGACAGATGTTCGGCTGAGTGCCGGCAGTTGGAATCGTTGATGCAGGCGCGGTTGGCTGATATGGATTTGGTTGTGCCGGATGAGGGCGAAGAGTCCGAGGGCGGCGAAGATGTGCCGGATGAGGTCGCGGCGATGCGAGCTCGAGCCGCGGCGGGCGGCGTCTAAGCGGGATACTTTGGTGGTGGTGATGTATCCGGGGTAGATACATCGGTAATGTGCAAGGTGTGGACGTAGCCGTACCGGATCCGAAACTGTCGTTGGGGCCGGTTGTTGCGGTGTGGATGCAGCACAACCTGTTGGTGCCGGCGGGCCGGTTGAAGGGGAAACCGTTCGCAGTATCGACGCGGCAGCTCAGGTTTTTGAATGCGGTGTATCAGTTCGAGATTGATGAGGACGGCGAGTTTCAGCGGGTCGCCGATCATGCGATGTTTATGGCGTCGAAATCTGACGGCAAATCGCCGCTACTCGCTGCGGTGTCGTCGGCTGAGCTCGACGGTCCGGTGATCCCGTACGACATTGATGATCAAGGGTTCATTGTTGGGCGACCGAATCTGGACGCCTACTGCACTCTGGGCGCTAACAGTGAGGATCAGGTGACGCGTACGACGTGGAAGGCGTTGCGGCCGATGCTGATCGGATCGCCGTTCGCTGAACGGACCGGAGTGCACGTCGGCAAGACGCGGGTGTTGATGCCGGATGATCGCGAGATCGCCTATATGTCGGCGTCGGGCGATTCGGCAGAAGGGGCGGTCTGTTCCTTTTTCGGTGCCGAAGAAACCTCGAAAGCGAGGCGCGGAAATGGCGGTATCGAGTTCATTGAAACGATGATGGATAACGCCGGCAAAGCCCGCTTCGGGTGGACGATGGAAGTGACTAACGCTCCGGTGTTGGGTCACGGGTCGTGGGCCGAACGGACATGGATGGCCGAGAAGGATCGGAAACCGGGCCTGTTCGTCTACCAGCCTCGAGGTGAACCGGTCGAGAATATTCGGGGCGCAGAGAACAAGGCGGAAGTGCTCGAGCAGCTACGCGCCACCTACGGCGAAGAGGAATGCGATCCGAAGACGGGGTGGATCAATCTGAACAAGATTTGGCAGACGATGCAACGCACCTCCGAAGCGAGGGCCCGCCGGCTGTTTCTGAATGAGGTGCGGAAATCTGAGGACAAGCTGGCGGACCCGGAGCAGTGGGCGGCCATGTGGGACCCGGGTCTAAGGATCCCTGACGGCGCCCGCGTGGCTTTGGGGTTTGACGGTTCGAAGTCTCGGGATTCGACAGTGCTCTATGCGTTTGATGTGGACACGATGCACGGCGAACCAGTCGGAATCTGGCACCGCCCCCTCGACGTAGACCGCGACGATTATCTGATACCGCGCGACGCGGTGCGGGCAGCGTTCGAAGCGTCGTTTGTCAGGTGGAAGATTGTGGGTTTGATGGCTGACCAGGCTGCAGGGTGGGGCGACGAACTCGACGCGCTAGTGCGGACGTGGGGGCAGGTGAAGTTCGACAAACTCGAGGACCGCAAAGAACGCGGACTTGTTTGCACGTTCGGGATGAATAACTCGCCGTCGCTGACTCACAAGGTCGTGGAGGCGTTCGAAACGGCGATGGAGATCCGCCCCCAAGACGACGAAGGTAATCCGGTGTTCCCGTTCACCCACAACGGCGATCCGGTCATCAACGACCACGTCGCCAACATGTTGAAGGTCGAACGGTCAAACGGCCGCTATCTCGGCGTCGAGAAAGCCTCCGACGGACTGTATGGGCAGATCGATGGGGGAGTCGCTGTGATGCTTTCACTATTCATGGCTCAAAAAGTACGGGCGAACAAGGGTGCCAAACGTGCAGGCGACGGCCTTAGTACGTATGAGCGTTTAACGGGGTCGAAGCCTTCGGGCGCAGCGAGCAAACTTGATGCTGCCAAGCAGTTGCAGAACCTCGTGTGAACCACTTGTATCGTGCCGGTTCACAAACTAGAATGATGGCTATGGAAACACCAATAATCGAAGTTCCAGTAGACGCTGTGCTGGAAGCGCTAGACCACGGCGACAACTGGATCCAAGGCGAATGGGGCGACGAGTCCGGCATGTGTCTCCATAAAGGCATCCGTTTCTGTCAGAAACAGCCCGGTGATGCCTACCTGATCGAACAAGTCGCAGCCGTGTACGGCTGGGGAACGTCGTTCAATGACAGCGATTCCACGACGTTCGACATGGTTAAGCAGCGCCTGGTGGAGCATCGTGAGGTGTTTCCTGATGAGCTTGAGGCGACGTTTGGGCCGCAGTGGTCGCAGGTTGTTGGGTTGGTGCGTCGTGCCGCGGTGTTGTCGTCTGCTGAGGTTGACGCGCTGGTCGCTGCTGGGGACGCTGCTCGGGGCGCTGCTGTGGACGCTGCTCGGGGCGCTGCTGTGGGCGCTGCTGTGGGCGCTGCTGTGGACGCTGCTTGGGGCGCTGCTCGGGACGCTGCTCGGGACGCTGCTCGGGACGCTGCTCGGGACGCTGCTGTGGGCGCTGCTCGGGACGCTGCTTGGGGCGCTGCTGTGGGCGTGGTCACTCATGATCTGATCGGCACGCACGGCTACACGCAAGCCCATTACGACACTCTGGTCGGCCCATGGCTTGCAGTCATCGGCGACCCCATGGTCATCGATTGATCTACGATCTATGCCGGGGCTGCGGTGAGCCCGCCGAGTCGCGTCTTTGCGCGGGTTGTCAGGGCGGTCAGAAGCGTAGGGCGGCTGCTAGGAACGCGAAGAAGTACACGCCGGCTGAGCGCGTCAAGATGTCGGCGGTCACCGACCACGCTAAGGCTGACAGGTCGGTGGTGTGTTGGTTGTGCCTACGCCGCACACCCCCCGCGAGCTTCGCTGGAGGTTGGGACGCTGATCATTACGGCGAAGAGATCCACCCCGCGCACCAGGGCTGCAATCGGGCCCGCGGCAATCGTACGCCTGCGGTGTTCCGGCAGCGGCTCGTGAAACTCCACCCAGACTGGTTCGGGACTGTCACACCCCGTAGCTAACATCTGGGTGTCGTGTCCCGATACAAGACACATCTTGTTGCTAGGATGGTGAAGACATCTGATATCCATCCATAGAGGCGCGCGCGTTGGGCACCCTGACCATCTTTTATGGCGACAACCCGAGTGGGCTCGCGTTCACCGTCGAAGCTGCGACCGCGGAAACGATCGTGGCGAAACTGTTACCGCGGCGCGTGGAGATCATCGAGTCTGACGCGACTACGTGGATTCCGCGCGAGGGTCGTGCTGTTCATCTGATCTACCGGCCAGAGGAAGCCGCCTGATGCCCGCGGTTGTGCAACGGACCGACATCATGCGAGCCGGATCCGAACCGCTCACCGCGGCGTCGCAGCAGAAAGTGAATCCGTCTCAGCTAACCGAAGTGCAGATGCGGTCAAACGATTTCGATCGGAAACGGAAACCGAACCCGCAGCAAGTGATCTTGCAGGCGATGCGTACGAACCCGTTCGTGCAACAAGTCGTCCAACCCCCCGCACTCGTAGCGGGGATGATTCCGTTGTATCCGGTCTTCGGGTTGCGGTCGGGTTCCCCGAAGCGGGCCAGCGCTAACGGGACCACGAAAGAGAAAGTAGCGATCGAGATTTGGCGCCAGTACACCGACGATTGCGGTAGTCAGTCGAACCTGATACGCCGGCACTTCGCAGCGAAACGGTCAACAGGCGAGCTCGTACAGATCAGGTGGACACCAGAAGGCACCGACCGCGTCGCCTATGAGATCGTGCAAAACGTCCCGTGGATCATCGAACCACAAAAGGACGGTTCGTGGTTGTGGCATCGGACACCGAAAACTTCGCAGCGTAAAGATACGATCCGAATCGAAGCCGGTGACGCACGGCGGGTACTGAACAAGGATTTCGAATATACGGGCCAGCCGACATCGACTCTGTTGCCTCTCGTTGACTTGTTGGCGGCGTGGGAACTCACGAACCTGGCGTTGCATCAGGGCGTGAAGACGGGCCTGCTGTTGGGCGGCATGATCGTCGGCGACGACGACCCGAACGGCGAAACGGATTGGACAGTCGATTGGTTCGATTGGGTCAAGAACGTTCACGAATCAGGGATGATGCGTATTCCGTTCCCGTTGGCGATCCCGGGCGGCGCTAAAGATTTCAAACTGCTTGAGCCTGGCCAGTCGATTCAGGAAGGCCTGCTAGATCTCCAACGGCTGCTGTCGCAAGAACTGGCCCGCTACTCGGGCATGGATCCAAAGATGGTCCTAGAAGGCGTAGGCGCAGGCACCCACTGGAACGGGATCCTGATGCAGCGCAACAACCTGCAATCGTTTATCTGGCCGACGATGGGCCTCGACGTTGTGCCCGACATCGTGGCGTGGCCATTCCGGCCGGCATTGGAAGCAACCGAGCTGGGGTTCGATCTTGAGGATTGGGGAATCGACGGCGACTGGCGACAGATCGCTATCCAACCTGATCAGCTTGACAAGCTGATGGAGATGGCCGACAAAGGATGGATCGCCGAAACGGCGCCGCTCGCCGCGATCGGCTTAGAAGAGACCGAAGTGCTGAAACCTGGCGACCCTGGGTGGGAGCGTTGGGAAGCGAGAGAGAACACGAAGAAGTTTTTCCCTCAGGAGGACACCACCCCGCCGTCTCGTGAACCGGTCGGCGTCGGCGGTGAAGCGTTCGGCAACGCCCCCGATAACGAGGCCGATAGTTCTTCGAATGTCAATCCGACGCAGCGCAGCGAACTCGCCGCTATCGGCGGGCCTCGTGCCGATGAGGTCGACACGTGGGACAGTTTCGGCAAGTGGTGACCTCAGAGGCCGACAGGCTCGGCGTCTGCCGCGCCCTACTGCAACGTGCGAACGGTGAAGGCCCGACCATCCCGCAGGCCGTCTACGGGGCTGCGTGCGCTATCTGCGACGGCGACGAACTCGACGCCGCGCACCTACGGAAACTCGCCGGTCTGCGTGAGACGTTCCACGACCGGCCCGAAGTGCTCGCCTTTCTAGGCGGAACGCCGATGCGTGCCGCCGTACCCCAACAGATAACCGACCGCCTGGAACGCATCGACCTCGAACTACGGGCCCAAATCTTGCTGGTAGCTGACACCGCGCTGACCGAAACCGCGGAAGCGATCGATGTTGATATCCGGTCACGAGTAGACCGGTCACGGCTGAATGCCGAGGATGAGCGGTCGTTCGACATGTTGCCGTTGCGTGCTTTCCTCGGCGAGCTCGAAGAACGCCGGCCGACAGTGCGGGCAGCGTTGACAGTGAACGAAGAAACTGTCGCAGCCACTGCAGTGGAACGTGCCGTGCGGTTGGTGGAAGGGTTGTTGGCGAATGCGTCGCGGGCGGTGCAAGCCGAACTAGCAGACATCGTTGACGGCGTCACCCTCGCCGAGTTGCACGAACCGGCACGGAATAGGGCGGTGCAAACATTTCGTACCGCGATGCTCGCCATGCTGTTCGGTCGCCTAGGACGAGCGACCGATGACGACACCCGGATCCTCACCGACGCGGTGACGCCGGAAGGCGTGGCCCGCGACGTTCTCGAGATAGCTGGCGGGGCGAGGCCTACGGATCGTGGCGGACTCGCATTGGCAGGCGGCCTACCTGTCGCCGTGGACGGCACACCGTCGGTGGGCGCGAATCTGGCGCAAGGTCACGCGGTGTCTGCTCTGCTCGCCACCGCGGTCGGTGTCCGATCTGTACGAGTGTTTCAGCACTCCGGCAAACCGGACGCTTTCCCTGCGCATGCACGCGCTCACGGCCGCACATCAGACGAAACCAACGAGATACCGGGCGGTCACAGAGACTGCGGCTGCTCTTGGAGAATCGAGTACAGGAACGTATGAGTTTGCACACTGCAGCCGAAGGGCTAATACAAGTCCCCGAAGAAGAAGAAGACGACGACTGGTGCGAGAGGTTCCGGGCATGGGTCGAAGACATGAAATCCCGAGACGTGCCGCCGCCGTGGCCGTTGCCGGCGGTCACTATCTATCGCGCCACAGGAGAAGACGATGCCTAGTCAATGGATGGGCGGATTCTCACCGCAACGGATTCATGAGCGGCGGGCTAACCCTCAGAGTAGGAAGCGGTCCAAAGCCGCTAAGGCTTCACGAAGAAGGAACCGATGATGAATGATGCTTTGACTGCTGATGTGTCTTGCATGATCGGCATGACAGCCGCCGACATGGAAGGCGCCGCGCCTATTCCGATGGTGCACCCTGCCCGCTGGTACGGCCCGCCAACACAGGCTGACATGGCCGCGTTAGATGGCACCGTGGTCGATGGCCGCGCGATGGCTGTCGTGACCGTGTGCGGTGAAGACTTCGGGCGCTTCCAAACTCTTGTTGCTGAGGACGGTGTGCCGTTCTTCAACCCGTTCCCGCAATCTGACGGCTCGATGCTTGACGCTCCGATGTTGCAGAACGCTTCGATGTCGATCATCAACGACCGCGCAGAGAACGCGATAGCAGTAGTCGATGACGTAGGTCAGCCGGTTTCCATATCGGCTGGGAAGATACGGGCGAGCCATTCGCCGAAGACGATTCAGTACATGGACGAACTGTTGGCGTGGCATGACCGCGAAGGCTCGTTCGGTCGGTTCCGGTTCCACGAGGTGGAACAGGACGGCAAACGGCTATTGGTAGCGACGGGCGGCCTGGTCCCCGGGATCACGTGGCGTGAACTTGAACAGGTCCGCAACATCGAAGTCTCGCCGGAGTTTATGAAGATCCGCGGCGCTCTTCACTATGTCGCACTGTCCGCCGTGTTTCTCGGCAACACAGATTCCACAGCCGAATTCGAAGAGCGTCCTATGGCTGCCAGCATTCACACGGTTATCGAACGCGCCGAAGTGGAAGACGAACCTGCGCCCGAACCAGAGGCGGCACCGCAGGCGGTGAAGATCGGCGACGACTGGTATCTGCCAACCGACGCGCCCGAGGTCTCCGAAGCTGACCGCATCGCCCAACTCGAAGCGCAGGTGGAAGCGATGGCCGCAGATCAGCAGACACTCGCCGCGCTCAACGACATCGACGTCGACCTGTCACCGCTAGAGGTCGAGGAACCCGTCTAGGGTCCTTGTGTCTTGTGTCGGCACAAGATACTGTTACTCACCTACAACAGAATTAGCACTGACTCACACAACTACCAGCCGCAAGGTTGGGTTGTGATTCGCCAGACAACCCGCCTGTTACGACAGGCCGTCTAGCTGAGATCAGGGCCGGAACCTAAGGGTTCCCGTCTCGTGCAACCGCCTACGGGCGGCGCCCGTGCAGGCCATGCGACAAGCGAACTCAGACCATCTCGGTCTGTTCGTTAACGCATCCCTACGCACGGAAGGACACGACGATGGGAGACACAAATAAGGACGGCAACGAGGACGAGGTAACCCCCGTTCCTGTTAGCGATATGACCCGCGATGAGCTTCACGCGAAGTTCAAAGAAGTCACCGAAGGCGTCGCCTCCGCTGTCGCGAAAGCCAAGGACGATCTCACTGGCGCCGACATCGCAGCGAAGGTGGTCGCCGAAGCAGAACTGAAGGAACTTCGTGCAGCTTTCGCCGTTCTCGGCGAAGACGTCGAAGTCGATACTGCGCCGCTCGAACCGGTCGCCGAGATCACGCCCACAGAGGGTGAGTCTGAGGTTGCGCCTGTTGCCGAGATCACCCCGGCCGAAGGCGATGAAGGTGGCCCTCGCGAGCTCACTGACGCTGACGCTGACCTAGTTGCTGCTTCGGCTGCCGCTCACCGTGCCGCTGCCGCCCCTGAAGGCGCCGCGCCTGAGGCTGGCCCTTCTGCGGTTCAGCCGTTGATGGTCGCAGGCCTCGACGGCATCATGTCCCCAGTAAACACCGACGCGACTGTCATGCAGGCCTCGGCCGATGGCGGCGAAGTAACAGTCTGGCAGGAAGAACTTGCGGATTCGTTCGCACGGGCCACTTCCAAGTCGGGCGAACAGCCCGTGTTCGAATCTGGCCGGCGTTCGGCTGAAACGCCGATCATGCAGCGGAACACCACCGCGATGATGGCCGCCGAAATCATGGGCCTAACCGGTGATCTGAACCGGGCCGACGCATGCAACCCCCGCTATATCAACGACACCGAGTCGTGTCTGGCGACGCCGGCCGATGAGGCGCAGGCGTGGATCCAGAAGTTCGCCATGTCCGGCGAATGCGAAGTCAAGACCAAACGTCCGCAGGGCACCACCGCCCCGGACTTCTTCGAGTGGGGTTACAACGAGGATCTTGGCACTGGCGCCAAGACTGGTCTGATCGTCGGCGGCGACATCCCCGTTCCGTACGACCGTGCCAACGAGCTTTCGTGGAAGCCGCTTTCGCAGCTCACCACCACTTGCCTCGAAGACACTCACCGTCTCCGGTCGGTCGGTTACATCCGAGAAATTGACCGCGGTCAGGACCTTTGCGACCCGGCCGCTGTTGAGCGTGCGATGCGCGACGACGCCGCTTACCTCGAAGGGTTGAAGGCTCAGGCTGTCATAGCGGCTTTCGACGCTGACGCTGCCGCAGCCCACACGCACACGTTCGATGGTGTCACCGAGTTCAAGAACCCGAAGCAGGCTCTTGCCTATCTGTTCGGCGAAGTGAACACGCCTGTCGAGAACGTGCACGGCGTGTCCGTCTCAGACTCGACGCTGTTCCTGCCATCGAACATCGCTTCGCTGTTCAATATCGCCCGCTACGAATCGCTGGTTGACAACACAGCGTTCACGGTCGACATGATCGCCGACATCGCTGGTGTCGGCTCTGTCGTGCTGACCCGCGGCATTGTCGCCACAGGCGGACTTGACCCGAACGTCGCAGTACCTAACGGTGCGATCGACGCGACGACTCTGGCCCGTACCCGCACTATCCCGATGTATCGGGCATGGGGCGCCAACTGGCGCCAGGGTCAGGGCCCCGGTGTCCGAGGCACCGTCACTTCAGACGAAATGAACATGCGAGGCAACAAGCGCCTCGTCATGTTCGAAGACGATCTGGTCAACATCCCGTTCGGTTGCCTCGCAACAGAGAAGTACACCGCGACGCTCTGCTTCCAGGGCGGCTCGCTCGTCAGCACCGCTCCGGTTGCCTGCTAACCGACCGTCCCTCTGAACGAAAGGGGTCGGCTGTGATCGACGCTTTAGCGCCAACATACGACAAGGCACCATCCGATGAGGATGGTGTGGCGCGGGCGACGATTCCGGCCGACCCACAAACCCATCCGGCTAACACCCGATCAGGTACAGGGTTTTTTGATGCCGCGGTAGACGCCGTACTAACCGGCCGCATCACCGGCGAACTCAAACGAAACGGCATTCCGTTGTGGATTGAGGGCGCCGGGTGGCGGCCGATCTTGTGCAACGAACCAAACGAATACCCGGTCGACTGCACCGACTGCGGCAGCGGCAGAGCCCAAGTGTTCTGGTCCGATTACGCTGTCCAGCCGGGCTGTCAGGAAGCGAAAGCTTTCGAAATCGTCCTACGCGAACTGATCACGCTCGGCGTTGAACGGCTACCGGCCGAAGCGATGCGAGTGCACCTCGGCAAGTCGTTGGGCGGGAACCTGTGGTCACAAGTGACTGCGGCGATCGACGCGTCAGCTACAGCGTTCGGCGCCGCAGATCCGATGGTCCCCGAAGAGGCCCGCGGCACATGCCTGCAACCGGAATATGCGGTAGCGATGCTCGAGTACGCCACCGGGTTCACCGGGCAAGGCACCCTGTTGGTGCCGTCGTATCTGCTGCCGGTTCTGTCGCAGCGTCACGCTTTGGTGCGCGACGGTCAGCAGTTGCGAACGATCGCCGGTAAC
Source organism: Cellarinelloides crassus (assembly GCA_027564095.1). Taxonomy (NCBI): domain Eukaryota; kingdom Metazoa; phylum Bryozoa; class Gymnolaemata; order Cheilostomatida; family Sclerodomidae; genus Cellarinelloides; species Cellarinelloides crassus. Next base: position 10,082 of record JAOQGK010000003.1, read on the forward strand.
CGGGTCATCACCGAGGGCATCGGCACTCACAACACAAATGACGTGCTCACTTTGGGTGCCACGAACATTGCGATGGTCGGCCCCGTCGATTACGCGATGACCGCCATTCAGTCTGATGAAGAGACAGCGCCGTCTGGCCGCGGTAACGACCTCGCTACTCGCCACCTCGCGTGGGGTCTCACTCGAACGGACATGTGCGCGGCGCGAAGAATCTGCGCAGCTATCCCGTCCGGCACTGAGAAAGCGGAGAACTAGCTATGGCTGGTGAGAACAACCACCCGGCAGGCTGGGACCTACTCGATCTTCCGCCTGCTGCGGGAACAGTCACCGTCGACTTCGCCCTCATGGCGGCGCAGTTCACCAGTATCGCTCCGCTGAATGTCACGAACGACGGTTTCGTCACCGCCCAAATATCTGACGGCGCCAACTTCGGTATCGCCGTGTTCCGTGTCAACGATCTTGGTGTGCCGATTCTGCTCGGCACCTATGACCAGGCCGGCACCTATACGGCCGGCGCGACGTTGCCGGTCGGTTGGACTATCTCCGGCGCATCCGGCGGCGGCGCTACGGCCCCTACCGGTACCACGACAGACACTCTCGAAGAGATCACGACCGCTGGCGCTTACGCCTGGTCGGGGACGATCGTCGCGTACACCGTCGAAGTGCTGTCAGGCGGCACCGCCGTCATTGGTGGTGTCACGGTCACTGGTCCGAAGGTTCTCGGCGGGTCCGTCCCAGACGGACTGGCTGCGTCGGTTACGCCTCTGTCGTTGACGACTAACGCGGCGTCGGTCGTTCTCGTGTTCAAGCAGGTCGTGTAGTGCCGGTCTTTATTTCTACGCCTGCCGCTGTCGCGATGCCGGTCCCTTGGGAACCGACAGTCGACGGCGTGCCGCTGGTGTTGTGTCACAACTACGTCCAACAAGACGGCCATGTGACGCCTTTGCCGCCGATCACCGCGGCGATCGACGGGCAAGATATCACGCTCTATTCGCCCGATTGGGAAGCGTCGACTCTGACCGGTATCGAATGGGTGGAGCAGGGAACAGACGTCGGGCCTTTGGGTCCGACGAACCCGACTGGTGAAGTGAAACTTGTAGCCAATTTCGGGGCGCCTTCGTTCTGGTCTGTGCAAGTCGCTACCGATGACGGCGGCGGCGGTGCTGCTGATGGAACCGCATTTCAAGAGACTTCGGACGGCACACAGATCGATGCTCTTGGCGCTCTGATCCCGAACGGGGCGACCATTATCTCGTTCAAAGATGCTGCGGGTGTCTACGTGAATTCAAGTCCGATCAATATCCAGTTGCACACCGACGTTTTCGGTGACCCCATTTAACCAAAGGAAGAATCATGGCAGTATCCGACCTCGTATTAGGGGCGAACCTCGGTAACGAGTTCGATCTTGGTGTCATTGAAGCCGCCAATATCCACCTCAAGTTTGACGGCACGTCCGTCATCCGCAACGTCGGCACCGGCGTCATCTCGTCGCCCGCTGACGCGGTGGCGTACAACGTTGGCACACAAGCGTTGACGTTCACTCCGGGCGACGGCACGGCGGCCACGGTCCTCGACCTGTCGGCTTTGGCGAACGCTGTCGACATCTTCGTTGATGGCGGCACGTTCAACGCAGCGACTTCAGTTCTGACGCTGACCGATACGGGTGGCGCTACTCCTGATGTCGTAGTTGACTTGTCAGCGATCCTGACACCATCGACTGATGCCGGTAACGCCTACGTCCTGGGCGTCGACGGTCAGCCGTTCGTGGCGACTGTTGTCGACACCGACACTCTGGTTACGAGCCTTGTGCTTGATCCGGTGACGTTGATCGTGACGCTCGCCGACGACAACGGAGCCAACCCTGATCGGACCGTCAACCTGTCCGCTGTGCTGACCCCGTCGACCGATGCATCAAACTCCTACGTGCTTGGTGCTGACGGTCAGCCGTTCGTGCCCACCTCGACCGCTGGAGCGACGACCAGCACCGACGTGTTCGGTAACGCTGTCGACCTTCTGTCACTCGTCTAAACGATGGCCGTTCCTAACCTGGTACTCGGATCTAACCTCGGCGACGAGTTCGATATTGGAACTATCGCCGCGGGCGAGGTCCGGTTGCGTATCGGGTCAGGGCTGTCGCGTGCCGTTGATGGCACGATCTCAGCGGCTGGTGATTCTCGGCCGTTCAAGTCTCCGGTGGGTACGTTCACTGAGCTTGCGGCTGAGGGTCGTACCGCTTGGGGTGACGCTGCTGCTACGGCAACGATTGCTGCTACTGGCCGGGGTGCTTCGGCGTTCGGGTTCGC
>JAOQGK010000003.1:12484-22688 GCA_027564095.1 Cellarinelloides crassus
ACGAACTCGTTTCAGTTCGGCGTCGGCGTCAACGCTCTCGCCGACACATTGCAAGTCGGTACCGGAATCAAACTCAAGGGCACCGTGGGCGCTCCCGCCGTTCCAACTAACGGTGACTGCTGGGTGGATGCATTAGGGCAAGTGTTCTTCCATTCCGTTGGCGTGGACGTGGGTATCTGATGAGCTTCCATGTAGTTACCGGCACACCACGGTCAGGGTCCACTCTGATGTGCAACCTGCTCAACCAGCGGGCCGACACCCACGCATCGTCTACGTCGGCCCTATCGACACTCTGGACCCGCTGCATCGAAGTCCTGACCAACGCCCCCGAGATCACGTCAGACATGGTGGCAATCCCCGAAGCCGACGACCGGCACGAAGCCACGATCAAAGCAATGACCGAAGCGTGGTTCGCGTACCGTGCCGAACCGGTCGTGTTCGACAAGTCGCGAGGCTGGTCACACCTGGCGATCCCGTTGCGCAGCGTGTTCCCCGACGCCCACATGATCGTCATGCACCGCGACCCGCGAGACATCCTCGCATCGACCGAAGCACGCCACCGCGAATCTGGTCTGTACGCGACACAAGAATCGCATCTTGTCGGCGACCGCTGCGACATGCTCATGTCACCGGCCGGGACCGTAGGCACCGCCATTCAGGGCATCGAGGATCTGATCCGACGCAACCCGCCAGGGGTGACGTTCGTTGACTGCCAAGCGCTCGCCGCGTCGCCCGACATGTGGATGGACCGCATCGCGAAAGCGATCGACATTGAACCGTTCGATCACGACTTCGCCGATGTCGAATCGGCAGCCACCGATGTCGACGCGCTCTATCGCAACAAGTTCCCTCACACCGGTTCGGGCAAAGTCGCTGCGTCTACGACGCCTTGGGAAGAGTTCATCGCAGACGACATCGCCGAAATGGCTGTAACCCGGTGGCCGTTGTACAGCAGAACCTTCGGTTATGGCTGAGTTCAAATTGCGTGATGAGATTGCATTGAACACAACCGCCGCTGGTGACGCTGCCAGTGTCGCCGCTGCCGCAGCGACCGCAGCGGCCGACGCTCTCACCGCGGCCAATGCCGCTGCTGCCGCCGTAGCGAACGCTTCGCAGATCAGTGTCGCGGTCGCTCACTTTGATGGTCACGACGTGAACTCGACGACCAACCCGGTGCCGCTCACTTCAGTGGACGCTCAGACCGGCCTGTCGATTGTGGCCATCGGCGCATTCGATGACACCGTGCAACTCGACGAAGGTTGGGATTCGCTCACGGTCTACGTGCAAGCGTTCTTCGACTCGACTGGCTCACGCGTGTCGCCCGAGCTCGAGATCCGCAAGAACGGTGTCGTTCAGACGGTCGCCGGAGGCGCATACATTCGCCAGACGACGAACGACAACCAGGCGTCCCTTTTCGGCGCATGGCCAGACCACGCTCCCCTGTTGGGTGACCAGTGGACACTAGGCAGTCGCCCTGACGCAGCGACAACATTGGCAAGCGCGCAGATGTCGCGATTCTGGATCGAAGCGAGGCGCTCAGTATGAGCCGATTAGACGCAGTATTCAACTTTGATCGCACCCCTGCGGTAGTGGATCACCCGATCGACGTGTGGGACGCGGCGAAGATTTACACGGCTGCCGATCTCGCTATCGCCGGCGGCGAGGTCTACGAATCGTTGACAGTCAACACCGGCTCAGATCCGTTGACTAGTCCGGCCGATTGGGCACCGTCACCTATCAAGGTCTGGTCTGCTGGCGAAACGTTCTTGGCGAACGATCTCGTTATCCGTGACGGGAAGCTCCGCAAAGCGAAGATAGGGAGCACGGGCGTTGACCCGATGACCGACGCCGCTTTCGTGTCGTGGGAACCGTCTATCGCTCCCACTGACGATTATGTTGGCGCTGGCGCGACGCTCGCCGGCACTGCCGGTCTGGTCCCTGCCGCCCCGGCGGGCGGAGATCGGCAGATGCTTCGAGGTAACGCTACTTGGCAGACACCGGCCGATATTCGGCCCGCTGAGGGCACACCGATCGAAATGGATACGCAGATCAACATTCTCGATAACTTCGAGCAGTGCTGGTATCACGGTGTCACCGACACCAACGTCACGACGTCTGCGCCGTTCGGGCTGATCAACGTCACGACCGGCGATCCGGTCATCGAAACCGAACCGTACATCTTGAAGAAAGGTGCACTGATTTCGTTCTGGTTGGATCGTGCCGGGAACTCGTGCTTCATGTACGTCCGCGGCGCAGCGGTCGATGACAACTGGGTCGAGGTCGCTGTCGCCGGGCCGTTGACCGAGGGCCACTCGTATCACATCGCGGACACGGTCTCTGTTGTGGCTCCTGCTCCTGTTGTCGGAGGCTGGTTTGCTGCACGCTCTCGAGGCCCCGCGGGTTCAACGGTCACGGGTGTCGCTGACGGTGCACTCCTCGGGACGGGCGCGGTCGCCTACTACGTAGAGGACGCTGGCGCTTGGGTGCGGTTGCCGTCCGCTGTTGCAGAACCAGACCCGGGCGTGTGGGTCACGGACACCGTCTATGCAGGGAATGTTCGCTTCACCGCCGAAGATCCTGCCGACGCTCCGAACCGTCGCCTCTATGAGGTCCCTGCTGGCGGCCTGACAGCAGGTCCGACACCCCCCGGGTTCGACGCTGCCGAGGCGTTGCGTTACAACGATCTCGGTCCGTCTGTCGCGACTGACATGGTCGGCGCTACCGCTGCCACCGACGGTGTGAAAGGCGACGTGCCAGCGCCGCTCACCGGGCAAGAGAAATGGTTTCTCCGCGGCGACGGCACATGGCAGGCACCGAAGACCATCAACCGTGTTGCTGGTCCGGCGACGATCTTTGCTGATGTCAGCATCGCTGGTCTCGGCACCGACGAAATATGTGTCTTCCACGCTGTCGACGGTCAACTCGATTTGGCGGTCGCTGCCGGAATCTTTATCGATGACACGTCAGGCACTCCGATCGTTATCGGGTTCAACCCGGCGAGGTATCCGGTAGCTGCGGGTGACACCGCGCTTGTATGGCGCGATCAGTTCGACGCACACCACGTCGTCACGGTCGGCGGTTCCGAACGAGCTCACCTGCAACCGCAGGTAGCGACGTCTGCTGATCTGTTCACCTACGAGGCCGACAACCCGACCGCCAAGCCGATCAAGGTCGGTGACCGCGTCTGGGTTCAGACCGGAGGCGAACGCAAGCGCGGCGCTTTTAAAGAAGTGTTGACGCTCCCCGCGACAACGGGGCGTGCTTGGTCTGGTTGGTTCGGTGACATTGTCGTCATCCCACGGTTCGATTCGACGGCTGACACTTGGGACACAACGCAAATGACGTGGGATCAGACGGGCTGATGATGGCACTTTTGGCAGCAGTCGCAAGCGGTGGCAGCGCTGCACCTGTCGCGCCTTCGAACGATCCGCCGCCGATCGTTGAGCATGCGATCGCGTCCACGACCGGCCCGGACCTATTCACGTCTGACCCGGCGATCTACCGGGTGACGTTTGATGCTCCAGTGAACCGAGTGGAAGTGACTGTCGAGTATTTGGGCGAGTGGCACAACGGCAACCCGCGGCTTCTTGAGAACAGCAACGAGTTCGGGTCGGTCCAGGTGGCGATGTCCGACTACCACCCTCGCGGCGAGATATCGACGCACACCTACAACATGTATCTAAACGATGTCGCCGAGTTCGAAACCGGCACCAATCACAACGACAGTTCGTGGCGGTTCATCTCCGTTCGCGGCTTCCACCAGATCTAAAGGGGTAAACCATGGCAACTCTCACACCAGTCATTCTCGGCGGTAACGCTGACGACGGAACCGGCGAACCGCTCCGTGATGGAGGTATCAAGATCAACGCGAACGACGCGGCGCTGAACGCTGAACTTGTCGCGCTACTCACCGCTGTAGCGGGCGTTTCGGGCGCGGTCGACATGGGAGTCTGGGGTGGCACTGCCACGATCTTGACGGACAACATCACGCTGAAAGCGGCGATCGAAGAACTCGAAGCGGCGTTGGCTGTTCAGGACAATTTGTCGGTGTTGACGTTGGTCCCGGGCGGCTGGGATGGGACCACTACCCCAACGGTCGGTTCGGGTGGTGCTGGTGTGCTCGCTGGCGATGTCTACCTGGCGACAGGGACGGGCGTCTTCACGACCGATATCGGTGTGCACGAGGTCACCCCGAAAGACTCGATCACTGCTCTGATCGATGGCGCGGCGGCTCCGGCCGACTGGCTGTACGAATCGAACAAAGACAACGTCGATTGGGTACCGACTGCTGACGCTTCGACGCTTTCGGTTGACCGCAAGTACATCATGCAGGACGCACATTCTGTGACGCTCCCCGCGCTGTCTGCGGCGATCGACGGCAAAGAAATCGAGCTTGTCTCGGCCCAGGCGAACTGGGCTGGCACCGCGGCCACTGGCGCAGTGTGGGCACCGGCCGGGGCTGACACTCTGAATTGGGGTGCGATCCCTCTCGCTGGCGGCTCCGATGTCGTCCGGCTGATCGCATCGTTCGGGTCGACAACCTGGCTTGTCGCGGTGGGCGGTCCTACTGCCCCTGAACTTGATCAGTCTTACAACACGGTCGGCGACCTTCCGCTGGCTTCGACGGTTCCCGCTGGGCGCCGCGCGAACGTATTGAACGACGCTGGCAACGAAGGCGTTTACGTGGCCTTAGGCGCGGTCGGTGCAACATCCGCAACTACATGGCAGAGGAGCTAACAATGGAACTAGCAACGAAGACCGCTCTCGGCGGCACTGTCGGCGACACGATCGCAGGCGAACAGCTTTCGGTGATCGCAGTGCAAGCCGACGGCGTCTACATTCTGCGGCCGAATTGGAACGATCCGAGTTTGCCGACAGAGTTTGATGACATCGGCGATTTCTGCTATTCGATCCCTGATGCGACGCGGGGCCGGTATCAGATACTCGGGCAGACGGAAACGAATCTGCCGCTTCTCGCCGCGTATCTGCTCGCTAACCCGGTCGTCGGATTCGTTGTCACAGGCAACGATGTCAAGATGGCGGGCTGGGGTGGCCGCTACCTCGGCGCTGCGGGCGGTCTCGGGCTGTCTGCTCAGATGGGCCAGCTCTATCAGTCGGAGAACAAGTCTCACACCCACAACGTCGCGAACAGCGGTTCGCGAACCAACGGCTCGTTCAACGTTGCCGGTGTGGAGGGGCAATCCGGTCTCGACTGGCCGTTGCGGTCCACCAGCTCCGCAACGGCTAATCAGCTTGCCACTTCGCCAACTGGCACCAGTTACGCCAGACCGGAAACGATCGTGATGCCTCTGTGCATCGTCGGCGACCGGCCATGAAAGCACTAGAACGCACACACTCTGAAAGGAAATTCTGATGACGTTACTCAGTGAGATTTTCGAAGCGCAGGTATCGCAGATCGACGCGGCTGACTTGGACCCGACTTTCCTGACGGAACCTGCCGACTCAGGTGCGGCGGCAGCGCAAGGTCTCACATACCTTGACCCGACCGCGGGGTGGCCCGCGGCCACCGAGAACCAGACCATCACCGCGTTCGCAGACGTCACGATTGGCGCCTCCGACTATGTGGGCGGTCAATCGATTCGCGCTGTCCGTGACACGGTCGGCGGTATCGGCGCAGATTGGGCCGGGTGGGTCGGCGGCAACGCTGACGAATCGCTCGAAGTGGTCGATGTCACTGGCGGCGTAGCACGAGTGCTCCCTGCGGCCACGGGCTCGGGTGCGACGCGCACGTTTGTTGTGTACGGCAACGGCGGTCTGACGGTCACCCCGCAGCCGGGCGAGATCCTCGGCGGCACCGCAGACGGTACGTCGTCATTCTGGGATTCAAACGGCCAGACGGTCACGGCGACCGATGTCGCACTGGGCGAATGGGTCATCGGCCCGAACCTTGTCACGCTGGCCTCGACCGCTCGTGTCGGCGAAGTCGGTCACAGCCACCCCGACCCGGCGAACGGCAAGTACGAAGTCGACGGCTCAACCCATGTCGACGTGGCGCTTGCCGCCCACCTGATTCTGAAGCCGATCGACGGGTTTGTTGTCACTGGTTCAAGTATCCAAATGCCAGATTGGCGGGGCCGTTACCTGGGTGCCGCTGGCGGTCTCGGACTCAACAGCACCTCCGGTCAGCTTTACGACGACGCCACCGCTGCCAACGGATTGCGGATCAATAAGAGGTACTTGCAGTGGGATTGGTCGGGCGGCGTTACCAGCGCCGTATCTCAGGCGAACGTGACTGGCGGTGCTTTCGTCAACGACGGGCAGTCGCTTAGCTCGACCGACACCCACACCCGTCCTCCAACTGTGTCGATGCCGATTTGCATCATCGGCACCGAACCGCAAATGATCCAAGCCGGGACGCTCCAAGCCGAACCGCTCAGAGATGTCCTCTTCGAAGGCGTCGTCAGCCACGGCGGAACGTTCACGATCCCAGATCAAGCAGCTTTGCTCGCTGCCGGTTACGAGTTCGTTGAGTTCGATCTTGAAGCGGAAAGGGCTGGCCAGCAGTACCCGATGCAATATCGCCGAACGGTCAGCGATGGGTTCGCGAGCTTGACCCTCTGGGAAGCCGACGCGACATCATCGCTGATTGCCACCGCTGACGTTGCTGGCACGACATTTACTGTGACCTACAGCGGTTCGTTCAACATCGCTGGCAATCAGCGTGTCTACGGCGTCCGCAAGCAGTACAACGCGGTCCGTGCCGAGGATCGCCTCGTTGTGAATCACAACGGCGTGCTACCTGGCGACAGTTTCACCATTCCAACAACGGTAGGTGGCCGCACTCTGGTCAACGTGACCGGTCAAGCACTCACCAGCGCTGGCGGTACGAACTATTTGAATCCACGCGTCGACGGGACAAACACCTATTACGCGAGCTACGACCTGACAACCGGCCTAATCACATACGACGGCCGCACTGGCGCGTTCTTTGCTGCTGGTGACAAGCGTTACAACTTCGACGCCCACTACGAATAGCCATTATGTCCCTTGTACCGACCCAAGACACGAACCAAAGTAAACTAAACACGACCCGCCGGGTAGCGGTGGGTCGCGCCGAAGCCGTACAGAAAGAAAGTCGGACATGACACGCAGCGTTCAAATCCGCCCGTATCTCTGTGCGGTTTCGGCGGGACCCACCCGCCCCCAAACGACAGGCCCCGAACATGCCTAAAACAGATCCAACCAACGACCTAGGCGACGGACTCACATCGACCCTCGGCGAAGACGGCCGCACATGGATAGCCGACGCGACGACAGGCGAAACGCTCGGCATCGCACACCCAAAACCGACCGCCGACGCGACCGCCGCAGAAGTCGCCCGCGTCGTCGCAGCAGTACGCGACCGCATCACCCAAGCCGAAGAACGAGCCGCCGCAGCCGAAGCGATCCGCGCCGCCGGATCCACACCGACCGCGGTCGCCGCGCTCCGCGCCAAAGCAAACCCCGATCTACCCACCCAACAAGCCGACCCTGAAGAGGAGTCGGAGGAAATAAAGGAGGCCGACAATGGCTGACACTCAGGCAATGGCGGCCGAATCCTTGGCCCGCATCATGTACAAACTCAACCCGGCCACAGGCGCCGCGTTGACCACCGCAGACGGACCCGGCAACGTGTTCCTCTTCGCCGGCGGCGAAAGCCAAAACTCCGAATTCGGGGCGACGTTCACAACCGTCGCCGCGATCTCGAACGCATGCCTCAAACGGCCAGCATCACAGAACGTGTCCGGCGCTACCGCCATCATCCGCGACTGCCCGATCACCGGAGCTATGACGTTCCTCGGCGAATTCGTCAACGGTTTCGCTAACGGCTACGACGCAACCGGCCTAGTCGAATCGCTCGACATCCCCGAAGCGTCCGACGCATCGTGTTTGAAGTGGGGCGCCACAACCGGCGCAACAACCGAATGGGCCATGGTCGAACTGATCGGCTGGCGCAACTGCGACAACGGCGAAGAACAAGTACGCGCCAACATCGCACGCAAGATCTCTGCCGCTGATCCGTCACGGACCGCCCAGTTCGGTCTGGTCGACCCGTCACAAGGCACCGTCGATTACACGTTGACGATGAAAGGCAACGCCGGTTTCGGCGCAGGCCCCGGCGGCGTACTCCCATCATTCCAGTCTGACGGCATCGCAGTCAACGGCAATCCCGTCTCACTCGGCAAACCGATCACGACCACAGCCCTGTACACCGACCTGATCGCGTTGTGCGCATGCGACTCCGCCGTCAACGGCGTACCCCTCACGGCTGCGCTCGTGGCCGCTAACGCCGGGCTCAACACGACCCTAATCACTGGCGTCTAACCCCGCCACATGTTGTCCGGTGCGTATCGAACGTTCGGTCGGTGCGCACCGGCTCACCCTCTAACCGAACATAGGGGCCCACTGTGTGCCAATGCGCTGCAGCCGCAATCAAATGTTTCACCCGGCCGACAGTCGGGTCACTGTCATGCCCTGATCTCGGATGCTGCGACTCTGGCGCACTGAAACTCTCAGCGGTCCCGGCAGACGCTCTCACATGGTACGACGGCGACCAAACAGGCGGCGCCCCCCCGTCACTGACCGTCGAGGTCCGGGCGCTGTTAGACGCCTACGCGGCCGCCATACAACTCGCATCAACCAAACTCGCACACCACGTCTGCTACCGACATTATGTTTCAGACTGCATCCTGTCCGCCAAGATCTGTATCGAACGGCCATGCGGGTGCGGCCGCTACAACTGCGACGACTGCACCCGGGCATCCCAATCCGTTGACGAGCTCGCCGCCTACATCGCCCCAGACCGAATACTTTCCGTCACAGTCGACACGGCCGCCGCTTCGCTCAACGGATCATCCGCGACGGATCCTTACGAACTGACCACCCACACGGCCTGGCGACTACACGGCCCCGCCGTAGACGCCGGCGGAACAATCGTCGTCGCCATCACCGCCGCGCCAGCGCCGCTCGAGTTCACCGAAGCAGTCAAATCGTTCGCATGTAAACGGGTACCCGGTGTCCACGCCAACGGCTGCACTCGCGACGGCAACGTCATCGCGGAACAAGGCGAAGGCGAATCCCGACAATTCGTCCCCGCGTTCGCGATCCAACAAGCCGGCCTTATCGATGACACGTTCGGCGACGACCTGCTAACTCACCGGTCTGCTGTTCGGATGGGGCGGCCGTCTGCGATCCAATCAGTCCGGTGGCTCTGATGGCAATAGTCGATGACCTAGACCGGAAGTGGACCGACCACGTATACGAAACGATCGTGAAACCGCGGGTAGGTCGAGCAGACCGGGCAATGGCATCCGGCGCGCCGGTACGCGGCGGCAGTTTGAAAGCGAACACGGGTGCGGGGCTGTCATCCAAATCGGATCCAGACACGGCACGAGTCTGGTTCTACTCCGACCCGCCACGCCAAACCCCCAACTACAACACCTTCACAAAAAGCTTCGGCAACCGAGACCACGCCAATTTTAGCAACCGTAGAGGATCGTCCGCAGGCTGGTTCGATAAGGCAGTCAACGCGGCGTCGGCGTTCTTCCGATGACCGCATGCCCCGACCCGACCATCGTCCTCCAAGCCTGCACACTCGACCCTGCCACAGTCGAAGAACTCGCGAAAGATGATCACGCTTGGACTATCGGCGCAGCGTTACAAGCCGCGACTCTTGACATCCTCGCGCTTGTCCCCTGCGGTGAGCACGAAGACGGCGGGACAGTGTTCGGTCCGCCGACAATAGATCCCGATTGTTGCGGCCAAGTCCGCACCGGCATCCTTTCCCCCGTTGTCGTGACCGGTAACTGTTTCAAACCTGACCAGTGGGAATGGAACATCTCAGTTTCATGGTCACGCACTGAGACGCCGGCGTCGCGTCAGACGTCGGAGACGTCGCGGCTCCTGCGGATGCTCATCAAACACGCGGTCTGCAAACTCGACACACCCCGACAGCCGCTCTACATCACAGGCGCGTTGAACGCGACCGATACCAAATGTCCACACGTCGTCATCCAAGTGAAGGCGACCCCCAACCCATGAAAGAAACCGAACAGCATGCAGGTACTCCGAACATTCGCAGCCGAAGACATCGAATATTGGCACGACGAAACGTCGTTCCGTCTCCAAGCCGACGTCGAAGGGATAGTCCCCTACCTCAAAGCGGGGCCGGATGGGCGCCTGATGCCGCCCGACGAATCGAACT
>JAOQGK010001114.1:0-20055 GCA_027564095.1 Cellarinelloides crassus
GAAATGTATAAACCAATGGCGTTCGGAAATTCTAATTGGGCAAATCAAAATATTGAAAGCTACACAGTCACAACGCACGTAATGAAAAAAGAAAACGCTATTCACTTTGCGGAAATGTTTTCGTCAACGAACGTATATTTGAGAACCGCCAATGACGCAAATTTATCGGTTGTAGATACTGAATTAAACTTTGGAACATTAGAACAACCAACATATTTTGAACCAATAGTAATGAAAGGCGCGTCAATAAGTGTCGAAAAATCAAATGATAATTTAGCAACATTAAAATTTACATTTGAAATGGCGGTGAATCAAAGAAATCCAAGGAATTAAAAAAACAAAACTATGGCACAATACACACCAAATATTGAGTTCATTATAATTAACACTTCCGTTAAACCAAACGAAAAGTTTTATTTAGATATTGAAAAAGTGACGGATTTTCCGTTGGCGTTAACTTATTCAATTAAGGACGTCCAAGATCCGTCAAGTTCAAAAGGTTCGTATTCAAAAACATTTTCAATTCCGGCAACCGGAAACAACAACACAACATTAAAAAATCTTTATTCCGAATCCTTATACGATTCGCACCAATACGTTGAAGATTATGACGCGTTAATATTTGTTGACGGAATGTGTGTTTTAGAGGGGAAATTTCAAATCAAAGGAACGAAATATAATGGTGTTCCAAAATCTTATGAATGTCAAGTGTTTGGAGAAAATTTCAAATGGGTTAATGCATTGGCGGAATTAAATTTATGCGACATTGATTTCACGGCGGGAAACTTTTTTCCGGACGCACCATTGATAGCGACATTTACGCGTGACGATATTATGGATACGTGGAAATTTGGTGAAGCGGGTGAGGTAAGGAGTGGAGTTCAAACACATATAATTTATCCTTTAGTAAGCACGGGTAAATGGAATCACGAAGATCCGACAACGGGTGAAGGAATACCGACGCCTTCGGATATGTCACCGGCGTTTTACTTTTACAATATGTTAAAATGTATTTTTGCGGCGCAAGGTTACACGTTAGATTCAGCATTTTTTGAAACGTCTTGGTTTAAACGTTTATTAACTTTTATTCCAATGGAACAATTTGTTAATACGCCGGACATAATAACGTCATATTCATTTGAAGTTGAAAACAATTCGGCAACACCTTGGAAAACGCCGTTGCATTATACAAATATTACTTCCGCGGTAAATTCGTGTGTGGGAGTTATTGGCAACACGTGGCACGGACAAAGTTATGGATTAACACCCGTTTGTGCTTTGTGTGATCCGTCGGGACAAATAACAGACCAAGACACCACACCATTTTTTGATCCTTATTCACCTTTTGACGTGGATTCATTTGCTGAAACCGACGCATTTCATTTTGCCGGTTGGTATCCGTTTAATTATTCACCATTCAATTATTCAACTTTATTTCAATCTAAAAATACGGCGTGGCGTAATTCTTATAACAAATGTATTAATTGGAATACGAATATTCCGAACACAAATATTTCAATGGTTTCGCCATATACGACATACGGGGTTGATTTTTTTTGTGTTCATTGTGATCCGTGGTCAACTTCAATTCCGGAAACAAAAGAGGTAAGTATGGACGATACGTCAATGTTCCAAACGTCGTATTTGGGTTTATATGAATTTTCGGGTTCAATGACACTTGAAATGGATAATAAATATGCACTTGAAAATGAAGCGGGGCCATTTGATCATTGGGAATATAATCCGACACAATATTTTACCGCACCGATTAGCGGAACAAATATGGGGGGTTGGGGATTTCCGGACGTTCAATATTATGGTTCGTATCCTATTTACACGGGTGTTGTTTATGATTTTAATTTGTATCTAATGCATTATAAACATTCGACAAAATTGACACACATTGTTCACGGCGAAAGCAAACGTTTAAAAGAACCAACAAACAATTTAGGTGTAGGATATTATAATTTCGAAAATTTATTAGATGAAAATGATAATTTAATTCAAACGTTATCATTTTCCGGAATACAAGTTGACGTTTTAGATCCGGAAGATAGAGTTTATATGTATGGTGAAGTAACATCAACCGCATTTGTTAAACCGGATACTTTGCAGATAGAAAAAATCGGACAATGTCAAATGAAATACCGAGCAACGAAACAATCATTTGAAGGGGTTATTGATCCTTTAATTATTGCGGGTGGTTCGGTTGACTTGGAATTATTATTGCCGTGCGACACATCACAATTAGAATGGGTAAATGGATTAACGGGATTGTTCAATTTATCTTGGCAATCAAATGAACAAACAAAAACAATAATTGTTGAACCGCGTGACGAATTTTTTAAAGAATACACGGAGGCAGAAAATTGGACGGATAAATTAGATCACGGACAAGATCAACAAAATCAATATATTTACAACGCGTTGAAACGAAATCTTTGTTTCACGTATGAAAACGATTCCGCCGACGGGTTAGTCGAAGAACGAAATCGAAGACGTGGCCAAGTTTGTGAATTGGGTTCACACGCTTTAAATTTAGGCGATTTATATTTAAACGAAGAACAAAAAATTGGTTCGGATTATTACGCGCCAACCTATATGTTTTATGACAAAAGCGTTTCCAATAACCAAGGTTCGGACAAACAACCATTTATCCCATTGATTCACGGCGAATATAGCGCGGCGTGGACAACAACATTAAACGTTGATTTGCCGGATAAAATAAAAGATTTTTCACCTAGAATTTTGACGTGGTATGGATTACAACCATTAAATCAAGCCGACGGACAAACAAGCGCAAACACTTGGCGTTGGGGTTACGACAATCTTAGTTCACCACACCAAGATAAAAAAAATTATCCATTTGCGGGGGTTTATTCAGATCAAGTCGGAAACCTTGGTGGTTCGTTATCAATTGGCGGAATCCATTATGATAGTCCGTCACTTTATTTTGAAAAAAGTGATATTAATGTTGTTCCAACGCCGCCGCCGTATGATCAGACGAATGGATTATATGAAATGTTTTGGGAATCACATATTTTGTCATTGGTAGATCGTCCGGTGATTAAAACCGCGTTTTTTAAATTAACACCATACGACATTGCAAATATAGATTATAGAAAATTAATTTATTTAGAAGGTGCGCAAGCGGACACATATTGGATATTGAATAAAATTACTGATTACAAAGCCGGTTCGAATCAATTAACAAAGGTTGAATTATTTGAATATTCAAACACGCGTGGTGTTGAAAAATCAAGTATGAAAAAAGGATTTGGCGCAAACTTGACGCCGCAATGGACGGATTACAACGCGCAATCCGTAGCGTTCGGAATACCAAAAGTTGAAAATAAATATTTAAGTTCAAAATTAGATATTGCAGACGAAACGTTTATAAATATTCCAACGAATCAAATTCAGAAAACAATAAATGTAGATCAAATATCAAACTTTTTAGAATTGGCAAAGAATGGTAATTTTACGGAAACGACGGATTGGACGGGTGCGAATTTTTTAATTAAATATAATAAATGTAAATTAAGTGTTGGAATAACAACGCCGGCAAATATAGAACAAAATATTTCCTACATTGACGGGAAAGAATATACAGTTTTAATTACAGTAAAAGGTGACGTCGGAAATGAAATTATTATTGAAGACGATAATTTAACACGTGGAAATCTAAATTCAATAATTATATTAAATGGAAACACACAAACAATCCGTTTAACTTGGAACGCCTCAACATCCTCATCAAGTATTTCAATCCGAAGTAATACGAGTGCTGATTTTATTTTCTTTATTGATAAAATTTCAGTTTTAAAGGTCGAACCATTAACACCATTGCAAACTATTTATGGGAACGACGGGACAAGGATTCCAACACAATTAGGTTCAAATTCCGGAAATATTGGGCAAAACAAAAACATTGGAATTGGCGGAATTTCAATTGGAAATAACATTAATAATACCAACGGAAGTCAAGTAACAATTGGAGAAGGAAATTTTCCTTTTGCGTCAAATCCGATAAGCATAACACAAAACGGGCGGTGTCGTTTAGGAATATCAAATTCGGGTTTAATGTTAGAAGGTGGCGGCGGCGTGGTTTATTATGAAAATGCGTCGGGTGAAGTTCAGGAAGTAACAACGGGAAGACCTTTAATCTCATTCGGTGGGACACCAAAATACATATATGCGCGTTGCGTATTGGCGGACTTAGCGGAGGCAAATTTAGAATTAGCACAACGACCAATTTAAAGAATTAAAATTATGGCAACACTAGACACAATATTAAATATTCGAGTTGAGGGAACGGATCAAATGGTTAAGTTAAAAACCGAAATTGATAAGACGTCGGCGGAATTAAAGGAATTACAAAAGGAAGGCAAAAAAGCCGGACAAACGCAAGATCAATATAACGCAAAAGTAATAACGGCCGAAACCAAATTAAAAGGAATGCGCGGTGAATTAACTAAGTCAAAAACTGAATTGATTAAAAACGCAAAAGCCGCCGGCGATTCGTCAAAATCTTATAATTCATTAGTAAAGGCAAACGCTAAATTATCACAAGAAGCACGAAAATTAGCCGATCCTTTAGGTAAAAATTCAAAAGCGTTTACAAATTTAACGGGAAAAATGAAAGCCAATGAAGCGCAATTAAAAAAAATGGACGCGTCAATGGGACGTAATCAAAGAAACGTTGGAAACTACAAACAAGCGTTGTCAAGTGTTGCAATGGGAATTGGTGGTGTGATAATAGCATTCCAAGCATTCGAACGTGTGTTGTCAACTTTTGTAGATTTCCAATTTCAAATGAAACAAGTTGGTGTTATTAGTGGCGCAACGGAAGTTGAATTGGCAATGCTAACGGATACCGCTAAAGAATTAGGTTCGTCAACCGCGTTTACGGCCGGTCAGGTTGCAGAATTACAAAATGAATTGGCAAAACTTGGTTTCGATCCAACTGAAATTGATAATATGACGTCGAGTGTTTTGGATTTAGCGTTTGCATTCGATAAAGATTTAGCAACTACGGGACAAACAATTGCGGTTGTTTTAAATTCTTATAAATTAGAAGCGTCCGAAGCGGCAAGAGTGACGGACATTTTAGCGTCGGCATTTGCGTCAACTTCTTTAGATTTAGAAAAATTCAATGTTGCATTTCCAAAAGTTGGTGCGATTTCGAAACAACTTGGTTTTTCATTAGAAGGGACAACGGCAATTTTAGGTTCATTAACCAACGCCGGAATTGAAGCGTCAACGGCCGGAACGTCTTTACGTTCTATATTTTTAAAATTAGCCGATTCGAATTCGGCATTATCAAAACGTTTGGGTGGTTCGGCAACGTCAATTGAAACTTTACTTCCGGCATTAAAAGAATTATCAGAAGACGGAACGGACGTAAACGAAATGTTAGGTTTAACCGACAAACGTTCGGTAACGGCATTTGCAACATTAGTTTCGGGAATTCCGGACGTTCAAAAATTAACAAAAGAATTTGAAAATTCGGCGGGAACGGCGGAAAAATTCGCAGACGTTATGCGGGACACATTAAAGGGTTCATTAGACGAAGCAAAAAGCGCGGCGGGTGGTTTTGTAATTGAATTATTTGAAAAATTAGAACCGGCAATTAATTTAGTTGTCCAAGGTGTTGGACTTTTATTCAACGCATTAAGCGGGTTAATTAATAATTTTGGCGCGGTTGCTATTGGTGCTGCCGCTTATGGTGTCGTTGTCTTAGGAAACGCATTTGCAACGGGTGCATTAACTACGGCATTAATTGCAGAAAAAATAGCATTACTAGCAACCGCCGCTGCAAAATATATTGCAGCAACGGCCACAAAGGTTTTTAGTGCGGCAATTTTTGCAAATCCAATTGGGATATTTATTGGTTTACTTACAACGGGAATTGCTTTGTTATTTGATTGGGGAAAGGCGTCAGGTGACGCGGCCGGAAAACAAACCGAAGTGACAGTAGCCGTGGAAGAAACGGCCAAGGAATTAACTAAATTGGAAAAAATCCAAAAAAAATACAATGACAAACAAATAAAAGAATTGTCAAATTTAAAATTATTGGCAAAGGAAATTCAAAACACAAACTTGACGCAAAACGAACGATTAGTTAAATTAAAAGCATTTAATAAATTATCCGGTGCAAATATTAAAAACTTAAAAGACGAAAAAAGATTAACGTTAGAATTAACCAACGCAATGGAAGGAACAATTGACGCGATTAAAAGAAAAATTATTTTAGAGGGTTCAAGCGAAAAACTAACTGTATTGTTAGAAGAACAATTGGCATTAGATCAACAAATCGAAGAATCATTGGAAAAACAAACGGAAAACACAAAAGCCGTTCAAACGGCGTCCGAAAATTTAGCAAAATTAGAACAAGAACGTAGGGACGCGGGTGCTAGAAATACGTTAAAATTAATCGAAGACGGAAAAAAATTAGGAAATGCGAATACTAGAGCAATGGACGATGAATCTGAAGCAAGGAACGCAATGACAAAATCGACGGAAGATTATTATGATATGAGAAGCCAATTATCGGTAAGCGCACAAGGTGAAGGATATATGGCGGCGATACTATTTGAACAAGAAGCAGCCTTAGTTTCATTAAATATGGATATCAAAGAAGACGAATTACGACTTATAGAAGAAAAAACAACAGCAACCGAAAATAATTCCGTGTCCGAAGCCGCAAGCGCAACAAACGTTTTAAAGTTAAGGCGTCAAGTAGGAAATGTAATAAAAACGAACAATGATTTAAACGAAATCGCAGTTGGGTTACAAACGGAATCGGACGCATTAGAAACGCAAATAAATGAAATTTATACGAAGCGTGAAAAAGCGTTGGGAAAATTAACAACCGCAACAAACAAAACCGGTGGTTCTGCAACAAAAGCAAAAACCGCATATCAATTGTTAGCGGGTGAAGTTACATTGTATGAATCGGTTTTAAAAAAAGCAGTTACGGAAGGCGCAAACCAAGCAAGAATTTTTATTAATTCAGAAGAAGCAAAAGGAATGTCCGTTGAAGACAAAAACAAAAGGATTCAACAAATCGAAGATGAAACGGCAAAAAAAGTAAAAATTGCAACGGGATTAGTTATAAAAGCAAAAGAAGATTTAAAAGTTGTTGACGACGCTTTGGCGAAACAATATGAAATTATTAACTTTGAATCGAACGAATATATTGAAACAATAAAAAAACAAGCCGTTGCATCACAAAAAAATATTGACATAGATAAACGACAATTAGTTGTTTTAACTGAATTGGAAAAAGCGGGCGCGGATCTTGCAAATGAACGAATACGTTTGGCATTAAAAATTGCCACGGCAGAATTGGATTTGGCGATAAAAACGGCGGAAGCGTCCGACATTTCAACAGACGCACAAATTGCAAATTTAAAAAGGTTAAAAGGTGAAATCGACGGATTCAAAGCAGAATTATCAAATAACGACGACGACGAAACTAGTAATGGTTGGTTGAATAAAGTAATGTTTGGAACGGGCAAAGAGGGCGAAGATTTTACAATGGAAGATTTTTTGACTTCAATTCAAGTTGGATTGGGCGTTGTTAGTGAATTAATGGGAACGTTTAACCAACAACAACAACAAGAATTGTCAAATCGACTTGGTGTTATTTCGGGAGAAAGTGACAAAGAAGTGAAAATTTATGAAGAATCCGCACAATTTCAAATCGACACGGACGAAGAAAGGTCTAAAAAAATAGAAGACATAAAAAAGAAGCACGACGACGCAATGTTGATTTTAAAATTAGCACAATTTGAAAAAGATAAAAAGTTTCAAAAAGCCGAAGCGTTAATCGGTGGTGCGGTAGCAATAATGAATATTTTAAAAGGAAATATCACGGGAAATCCATTGGCGGACGGAATAATAAAAGGAGTTTTAATTGCAGCAGTAATTGCAACAACGGCAATGCAAGTTGGAATGATTAATTCGCAATCCGCACCAACGGCGGAAACCGGCGCAATACTTGACGATTCATTTTTTGCAAATGGTGGAATGGTTCACGGAAAATCACACGCAAACGGCGGTGAAAAATTTAAGGTTGGCGGACGTGTCGCGGAATTAGAAGGTGGTGAAGCGGTTATAAATAAACGTTCAACGGCAATGTTTAAACCTATGTTATCCCAAATGAATGTTGCGGGTGGTGGTAAAAAGTTTGCAGACGGCGGAATGGTATTTGCAGACGGCGGAATGACATTTGGCACGGATTCAATGCAAGACGAACAAAGTATTATCGCCGATTCAATAGTCGATTCAATTAATTCACAACAAGTGTTATTGGTTGAAGCGGACGTAACAAAATCGCAAACATCAGTTAAAACAATTGAATCGCGTGTTTCATTTTAAAAAATAAAAATATGTTTATAGTAGATAAGGAAACACAAAAAAAACGATTGGCAATTTGCCGACAATGCGATAAGCGTTCAAACAAATTTTTATGGGTGTTTAATTCCGATTCGTGTTCGATTTGCAAATGTAATTTAAAAGCAAAAACAAGTGTGACAAAGGAGTTCGACGGGAAATGTCCGTTGGGTAAATGGTGAAACTAACATATAATTGTTAAAAAAAAAATGTATTTATGACGATTCCAATATATAAAAAAACTATTTTTGACACTATGGAAAACAAAGATCACGAAAACGCGGCCAAATTTGATTCAGTAGATAAACAAGAGGTTCAAGATTTAATGCTTCAATTTATAAAAGGTAGGGACGCACGGGGACGATGGCAAATTCCACGCAAAGAAGGAAAAGAATTATTGATTTATTTTAGAAAATATATTGATCCAAATATAAACGACAACATTTTTGGTTGTGGTGGTTGCGCAACGAAAATGGTTGAATATATGTTTATGATTTATAAAATATGGCAAAACCCAATAAAATAAAATTCGTTGTCGATTTTATCGACATTATTTGGGACGAAGTGCAAACGCGTTTCGGTGAATACGCAACACCAAAAGACGTTGTTTATCATTTAGTCGAACACGGGTTATGTGAACCAACAAGGGTTCGAAATTATTTAATCATTTGCGATTTTGACACTAAATTAAGGGAAAACAAAGGACACGTCACGCATACATTTATGGACTTATCCATAAAATACGACTTATCAGACAGACAAATTCAAGGAATTGTCTATAAATACCGGCCTAAATTCACTAAAAACGACACAATTTTGGGTGATTATAAGTTAAAAATCAAAGAAAAACGAAAAAAAGCCAATATAAATAGGGCTTTAAATCGTTAATCCACTAGGTTAAAAGCAAAAAAAGTTTAAAAAAGTAAAAGAAAGTTTGATTTTTCCATTGCGTAATGGATTAATAGTCTATCTTTACATCAGAATTAAGGGACAAACCTTTAATACAAACCAAAAAAAACCAACAAAATGTCACTAACTCACTCATTATCAGCACTTAACAACTCAAGATTACAAGAATTATCGTTAAAATTAGAAAATCAACATTGGATTGAATTTGAATTCGGAACGTTTGAATTTTGGCAATTAGAAAATGCGTTGAGAGGACAAAGAGTTCAATTAGCAACGGGAAGTGTTCAACATTCTGTTACTATGAAACAAATGAATGAAATGGATTCAGATACTTTAGAATTTTCAATCTTATTTTGTAAAAATAGATTAAAAACAATCTTAACTCAAATAGATGAAAATGATAATGAAGATCAAAGAAAAAGTTTAATAAAAGAAATTTCAGCAGAATTAGAAACTTTTAGAAAAGAAATCCGATTAACGATTCTATTATTAGAAGACACATTCGACAACAAAAACAATTAATAAAAATTTTATAAACCAAAAAAAACCAATCAAAATGAAAAATTTAAAAACAAAATTAAAAAACGACGGAACACTTACGCGTCGCGATCAATTAATGATTTTCACAAATCAATTGCAAAAAGAATTATTTTCTTCAATGGCCGAACGTAATGTAAAAGCGGCAAAAAATACATTGGCGGCAATTAATCAAATTGTTAACGAAGAAATTAAAAACAATTAATAAAATGCAATGGCGGAAACAATTTATGAATAAATAAAATAAATACTTTAAAAGACACGGGCAAACAACCCGTGTTTTTTTATTCTCATTATTTCGTAAAATAAAGTTTCAACACTTTTATTTTTGTCGCAATGAAAAATTGGTATGAAATACAAAACAACGCGGAATCAGAAACCGCCGACGTTTACATTTATTCGGAAGTAGGGGGTTTTGAAATTAACGCCAAATCGTTTATCGACGAATTAAAAACAATCAAAGACAAAAATATTGACGTCCACATCAATTCGTTGGGTGGTTCGGTTTTTGACGGGTTGGCAATTTACAACGCTTTAAAAAATCATTCTAAAAAAGTTACAACGAAAGTTGAAGGAATCGCCGCGTCGATCGCGTCGGTTATTGCAATGGCGGGTGACACAATAGAAATGGCGGAAAATTCTTTATTTATGATTCACAATCCATTCGCAATGTCTGGAGGTGACGCAAACGAATTAAGAAAAACAGCAAACATTTTAGATAAAATTAGAAATGAAATTGCGGACATATACGCGTCAAAATCCAAGGAAACGGCGGAACACTTTATGGATTTAATGAACGTTGAAACTTGGTTCAATTCAAACGAAACAATGGAATTGGGATTAATTAATGGAATCACACAACCATTAAAAATCGAAAACAATTATGACGTTTCAAAGTTTCAAAATATTACAAGCGAAAAAATAAACACTATTATTAATAAATCAAAACAAATTGTTATGGAAAAAGAAACAAAAGAAGTTGTTGAAATAAATGAAATTTCAAACGACGCAAGTTTACTTGGTAAAATCAAGTCAATGTTAGGTGTTAAGAACGAACACGAAGAAGGACACGAAGAAGGAACACCGGCAGAGGACGCAGATTGGGCTTTGTCTTATGAAGAATTAAAATCACGTGTTGACAATTTAGAAAACGCAATTCACGACATTGAAGAAAAAATGGGAATGGCAGAAGGCGAAAAAGAAAATGCTATTGAAGACGCGGAAAACAAAGCAAAAGAATTAGAGGTTGCAAATAAAACAATTGAAAATAAATCAATTGAAATTTCTAAATTAAAAGCGGGAAAAACTGATGTGACACCAAACAATGATCCAAGCATTATTGAAAATTCGGTTGTCGATCCAAACGCTGCGTTTTTCAATGCAATGGTTTCAACATTAAAAAGACGAGCATAACAATAATAATTAATAAATAATCATAAAAAAATAAAATTATGGCAAATGTAGCAACGGACAATATCACGGCAACTTATAGTGGTGCAAACTTTAACGAGTTATTTCTAGAACCAATCTTTAGGGATTCGGATTTAATGCAATTTAGAGTAATTCCAAACGTTAAACACGTAATGAATCTTTACACGGCGGATTCTTTAACTTGTATCGTTCAAAAATACACGGATTGTAGCGCACAAGATACGGGTTCAACGTTTAATGTAAACGACAAAGTATTAACGGCGGGAAGAATGCGTGTTGCGGTTTCACAATGTCAAGCGGAATTTTTCGGGACTTATCTTGAAGAATCTTTTAAAAATGGCGTAAACGTTTTCAATTTAGAAGGAACGGCGTTAATGGACACAATTTTACAAAATGTTAGAAACGGAATCACACAAGACGTTGAGGGGTTGGCGTGGTATGGTGACACGGACGCGGCGGGTTCAAGTAAAGATTGTTATAATTCAACAGACGGGTGGTGGAATTTATTTTTAGCAAACACGGAAATCGGAACAACTAGAAAGGTTTCAATCGCTAATTCGGGTGCATTCGCAGCGGGTGACGCACTAGTTGCATTACGTGCTTGTTGGGCTAAAGCGCCAAGCGCACTACAAGGAGTTGACGCAAGGGACAAAGGAATTTACGTTTCAAGAGAAATTTATGACGATTATTTAACTTCATTGGAAGATTTAGGAAATGCGGAAGGATTTTCACAATTAGTTGACGGATCAATGAAAGTTTACTTTAGAGGTGTTGAAGTAATACCAATGTATTCGTGGAGTGTTGCAACAACATTATTAACAATAACGGAAGACGTGAGAATTGCATACGTAGCAAAACAAAATCTTTGTGTTGGGACTGATACAAATGATCCAAGTGGTGAAATGAAAATGTTTTATGACGATTTAACGGAAAAAGTTTACGTTCGTGCTTACTTCAAATTAGGATTCCAATATTTACACGATTCATTGGTTCAAGTTGGATATTAATAAAATAAATAATAATAAAATAAAAATATAAAATTATGAGTATTACAACGGGACATAATGTTATTTGCTGCGATAGAAACAGACGTGGTGGATTAAAATCAATTTATCTAGGAAACACGGACGATATTACTTCGTTTACTTTAGACGCGTCGGCGGGATCGCACGGCTATACGGCGGTTGTTATGTCGGGTGCGGCGGTTTTCTTCAAATGGGAATTTGACAGAGGAAGCGCGGGTTTCACGGCGTCAGCAACTAGAGAAAACGGATCAACAATGATTGAGGTATCTTTAGAATTTTACATTCCTAAAGTAACGGGAGTTGTTAATCACGATTTAATGGAATTAGTTACAAGTTGTGGAATTACGGCAATTGTTGAAACTTATGCAGACGATTGTGCAACACCGGCAATCACTTACAAATTCGTATTAGGTTGGGACGAAATATTTGAAGAAACGGCATATATGGAATTCACAAGTGGCGAAGAAACAACGGGTGTTGGCCTTCAAGACGCAAACGGAACGGCGATTGTTATTTCTACTCAACAAGGAGAATATCCAAGAGAATTCACGGGAACAATTCCGGTTTAATCCTATAAATTAGGAAAATATAGTTTTCAAATTCGATTTGAATTAAAATTAAATTGGGGACATTTAAAAGTGTTCCCAATTTTTTTTTGACACAATGAAATTTTATTGTATTTTAGCGAATACATATTACTAATTTTAAAAAAATAAAATGGCAAAATATAAATTACATAAAGACGTTGCGGGTGCAAAATCATTTCGTTACAACGGAAACAAATTTGAAACACGTTCAGTTGATCAGAAACTTTTGAAAAAATTATTCAAAGACGGATTCGAATATGTTATTGAAATAAAAGAACCTAAAAAAACCGCAAAAAATGAGCAAAAAGAAAACAACGAATCAAACGATTAATTCGGCAGCAAAAAAAATAGGTTTTACAAAATTTGATATTTTCAATTTAGGTGTTCCGGAAAAAATCCGTGAAAACGTAGATTTAAAAAATATAAAAACACCATTTATTCCAAATGGTGAAGACAACTTGTTTCCACAATTTTTGGCAGAAGTTGCGCGTCAGTCGCCAACGCACCGATCAATTCTAGCACAAAAGAAAATTTTGAGTATGGGAAAAAATTTTTCTTCTGAAAATTTAGCCGTTGAAGAATTTATTTCAAACGTCAACACGGGCGATTCAATGCGTGAAGTTTACGGACGAATTATCAATGATTATTATACTTTTGGAAATTCTTATATGCAAATCGTTAGACACGAAGGCGGAATAAATTTATTTCATATTGACGCAACTAAATGTCGAGTTTCAAAGGATCAAAAACATATTTATATTCACCCTGATTGGGCAAAGTATGGAACGACAAAAGAAGACACGGCAATTGTTCCCGTTTATCCGGATTTTGAAAAAAACACTTCAATCATTCAATTTAAGGACTACGAACCTACATTTAATTATTACGGATTACCGGATTTTGTGGCCGCAATGTCTTGGTTGGCTATTGATTGGGAATTACAAACTTACAACGAATCAAAGTTCAAAAATAACTTTACGCCGTCGGCAATTGTAGAAATTAACGGCGATATGGGTGAAGAAGAAGCGGAAAAATTAGTTAAGGACGCCCAAGCAAAATGGACGGGCAAAGGTAATAATTCAAAGATTTTATTTTTAGTTAAGAACGGCGACACGTCACCGGCAAACGTTACATTAATAAAAGACGGATCGGACGGATCATTTATGGAATTACAATCATTAACAAGTCAAAACATAATTACGGCGCACCGGTGGCAACCGGCAATGTCGGGAATTGTTAGTTCCGGAAAACTAAGTTCAACGGGTAACGAAATACGTGTAGCGTGGGAAATGGTTATGGGAACAATTATAAAAGATGTTGAGGGTTTAATTTTTGGAAAAATTCAAAGAATAATAAAAGAAAATACAACGTTAGATATTGAAGATTTGGAAATTGTATATGAACCGCCGGTTTCTTTTTTATCTGATATTGTCCCAAGTCAAGTTTTAACAATTAACGAACAACGTTTGTTGTTAGGTTTCGAAGCAACGGAATTTGGCGATTCTATGTTGTCCACAAAAAAAGAAATATAAATGGCAATCACAAATAATTATTTATCTTATGATCCGTTAATTACGGCGGCGCAAACAATCACTTATTCGTTCACAAATCAAAACACCGATCCAATATTAATTTCGAATAATTTAATTACAATGGCGGAATTTGCACATTTAAAAAGTGCAATCGGAAGTTCTTTTTATTTACATTTGAAAAAAATATTCGACGCGGCTTATGCGGGAACGATAACAACGGCGGAACAAGATTTTCACGACGAATGGTTAATTCCAACGTTTGCGTGGTTTGTTCGTTTTGAAGTAATAAACGAAATTCAAGACAATTCAACTTCAAGTGGAATCGTAACGGCAATTCCGGATTTTTCAAAAGCGGTTGACGCAAAAACATTGAATGTTTACAAGCAAGACACATACCGACGCGGAAACGTTATGTTACAAGCAATGATTGAATTTTTAGATACAAACGCAACCGATTTTCCGGAATATAAAAGTTCGTCAAGTTTAGATTGTGGAAACCTTAAAAATGGAGTTTCCAAACAACACGGAATGATTATTTATTAATTATGCCATTGCCAACACCAAACAAAGACGAACCAAAAAACGCGTTTATTTCCCGTTGTATTGAAACTGAAATTATGAATCAAGATTTTCCAAATTTAACACAACGAATTGCGGTTTGTGTTTCACAATGGGACACAAAAGACGATTTGGAAAATGCAATTGAAGTTCGTGAAAATTCAGATTGTCCGGACGGATTCGAACACCAAATGCCAAATGGAAAATGGATGTGCGGAAAAACAATGTCAAAAAAAACAAACTATTAAAATAAAAAACAAATGAGCAATTTACACAAAGATCTAACAGACGCACAAATTCACGTTCCTAAAGGATTTGCGACGGCGGCAGTCGACACTAAATTAACAAAAGATTCAGCCGGCGCGTTGGTTTGGGCTGCTGATAGTGGCGGCGGTGGTGGTGTTTCAAAAATAGTTGCGGGAACGGGTGTCACAATTTCACCGGCTACGGGTTTGGGTGACGTTACAATTAACACTTCGGCAACTTCAATTAATTATGTTACGCAAAACTATAAAGGTTTCGGATCAGTTGAAGCCGGAAACGAATACGGATTTGGAAATGCCCAATATAATAACGAACATAAATTTTCAACAAATTTAGGAACAGCACCAATAACAACAATATCACCAAAATTAATGGTTTCATCTGCCGTATATACAAACGGAATCACGGGTTTGTCATTAAAGAATTGGAACGGGTGGGTTTATGGTTCGAGTGGGCAAAACGTAACATTAAGTTTATTGCGTGCAAAGCTACAATGTCCAACTCCGGCGATTTATCCGTCAACAATTCCAATTTGTAGGGTGGCAACGACAACATTATTATTGACGGGAAACAACACGCCGGTTTGTTTTGATGTTTCAACATTCACATCTTGTGGTGGGTTTGCTGAAACTTTAGCACAAAACGAAGTTTTGGTTTTAACCGCAAATTGTGCGTCCGGTGAATCGGCAACATTTATGTTTAATAGCAATATTACATTAGGTGGTTAAAAAAATAATTAAAATTAAATGATTTTAAAAATGCAAACAATAATCGAACGAATTTGTCCAATGACACTTTTATTAAATGTTGGCGCTATTGGAATAAGTTTGACGCAAATGGAATTAACATTAAAATTAATATCGTATTCGGTTGCGATAATTTGGACAACAATAAAAGTTGTTAAGGAATTAAAAGATTGGAATAAAAAATAATGCAAATCCAAAAATTGCGACGATAGAATAAAACAAATATTTATTTTTGTTTATGGCAAAATTGAAATATCTTGTTATTCATTGTTCAGCAACTTATGAAAACGTTGACATAAGGCCGGAACAAATAATGGAATGGCATACGGGAAAAAACGGCAGAGGTTGGACACGTGCCGGATATTCCGATTTAATTACATTAGACGGCGCATTACACAATTTACATTTTGCAGAAGGAACGAATCCGAACGATCAGATTATTGAAAATTCTGAAATGACTTGGGGTGTTCGTGGAATTAATAGTGAATCAAAACATATTTGTTATGTTGGCGGTTTGGATAAAAACAAAGTTCCAAAAAATACATTAAACGATTTGCAATGTGATACGTTGCAAACATACATTAAACACGAAATATTGCGTCACCCCGACATATTAGTTGCGGGACATAATCAATTTTCAAACAAGGCGTGTCCGTCTTTTGTTGTTTCAACATATTGCGCACAAATTGGATTGAAAATGAAAAACGTTTATTTCAATTAAAAAAAAATTATGATAAAAATTATTAAAAATTTATTAGGTTTATTTACTTCAAAAAGAGCATTAATCACAACAACAATGATTATTTGTTGGGTTGTTTTTGGTTTAAAAGGAATCAGCAACGGAACGAATATGTCGGAATTTGCGGTTTACTTTGCAGCATTATCACCATTTGTGATTGGTTATATATACGGCGAAACAAAACGTCCGTCGGGTTTTAATTGTAAAAATGAAAATTGTAAAAACTAAAATATTAGCAATTTTATTATTGTTTATTTTAACGGGTTGTTGTGCTTTAAAATCACCGGTTAATCGTTATGAATGCCAAAAACAAAGGGCGTCGGAAAAAATCTATGTTTTAACAAAGAAATTTCCGGAGTTATTGCAACCAACGGACACGATCCGATTGTCGGACACTATACGCACGAACAACGTTTCGGTTGACACTTCTTTTGTTTTTGGCAACGTTAACGACACGATAATTATTCAACGTGACAAATTAATTATTAAATATTTAAAAAAAGATTCCATTATTTATTTAATGGGTGAATGTATCGCGGACACTATTTATTTAACGCGTGAAATTCCAATTGAAAAAATAGTTGTTTCAAAACCGGCAATATCTAAGAAAATAAAAGATTGGTTAATTATTGGAATTATTTTTATTTTGGGTTTGTTTTTTTTAAGAAATTTAATTAAAAAGTGAGTTTAAAAGAAAAACAATTTCGTCCGCATTGGAATAAAGAATTTCAATCTTTAATAATTAAGATTCGAAATTTTCCAAAACATATTCAAAAACATTGTTTGGAATTGGCCGTTCGTTCAGCAACAAGCGGAAACGAAATCACGTTTGACGAAAACAAAAAGGGTGCAACAATTGAAACAAAGAAATCGTCACGAATCAAAAACATTGACGATTTAATCGAACATTGTGAAATTGATTTGGACGTTTGGGAAATTGAACGATATGTTGTCAATAAATGGGAAGTCGGATCAAACGTTGAGGGAACAATAATTGTTGAACCTTTATTTCAAATCAAAGCGTGGTTAAAAAAGAACACGGACATTTTAAACATTAAAAAATTACGTGACGAATTAATTAATGAAGTCAAATCATTTTCACCAAAATATCCGACGTTTAATTACAAACCAATAAAAAAAGGCCATTTATTAGAAGTTAATATTTTCGATTTGCATTTTGGCAAATTATGTTGGGGGTTGGAAACCGGCGACAACTACGATACCAAGATTGCCGCCAAACGCTTTTTAAAAGCCATTGACGCAATAATTCAACGCGCAAAGGGTTACGACATTAAACGTGTTGTTTTTCCCGTTGGGAATGATTTTTTCAATTCAGACACACGATTAAATCAAACATCTGCGGGAACACCACAAGACGAAGACGTAAGATGGCAAAAGACATTTAAAGAAGGGCGGCAATTATTAATTGCGGGAATTGATATGTTGTCCAAGGTTGCGCCCGTTGACGTTGTTATTATCCAAGGGAATCACGATTGGGAACGTTCTTTTTATGTTGGTGACGTTTTATCTTGTTGGTATCATAACAACGACAACGTTATTGTAAACAACGAACCAACACCGCGTAAACATTACAAGTTCGGAAATTGTTTAATTAGTTACACGCACGGAAACAACGAAAAAACAATTGATTTACCTTTATTAGTAGCGTCCGAAGTTCCTAAACTATGGGCGGCGACACAATTTCGAGAAATCCACATTGGACATTTACACCATAAAAAGGAAATAAAATTTATGGCGACGCAAGAACACAAAGGAATTGTCATTAGGTTTATGCGTTCACTAAGCGGAACAGACGCGTGGCACAATTTAAAAGGGTATAAAGGCGCAACACAAAGTTGTGAAGCGTTCATTTGGTGCGAAAATGAGGGTTTAATTTGCCAATATTCACATAATTTAATAAAATAATAATATTTTTTTACTCTAGTAAATGAAAGTTTTTTGCATATTTAGTGAAAAAAAGTTTGATTTAATGAAAATTATATTATCTTTACATCACGAAACAACGGCAATTTTGCCAAACCAAAAAAAACCAACAAAATGAAAAATTTACCAATCACACCGGAACAATTAACAAACCTTACAAACGTAAAAAACGAATTAAAAAGATTCAAAAACGCTACATTAGGTAGAATGCAAAATCGTTGTGAAAGCGAACACAACATTGAAAAAAAAGAAGTTTCAATTTATGTGGATTTATTAATTGCAATCGGAAACGCGGAAATCGTAGAATGTCAAGGTGGCGACGGATGGAATACAAGTTATAAATACGAAGAAATTAAATTTATTAAATAAAAACAAAACACGGGCGGGTGAAATTCCCGCCTTTAATATTATGGAAAACCCACACACAAAAGAACGTCAAAAGCAATTAAAAATTAGGATCAAAGAATTGCAAAAACAAGGCGCAAAAATTTTAGAAGTTTACGTTTGCCTTTACACAAAAAATATTTCAATAAAATTTGAATATCAAAAAGAAATCCACGAAACAAAATTGGGTGACTTTTATATTGATATTGAAAAAACAATTAATAAAAAATAAAATGAAAAAAATACTTGAATATACTTTAGCATTCGCGGCAATGTATGGTTTATTATATATGCTTTGCGGAATCTTAACAATAATTGATTTAATCTTTTTAATAAAATAATGAATAAAAAATTTCACTATAAAAACCAAAAGTCCGTTCCGTCACAAAAGACGGGCGGAACAATGTATTATCTATTTTTTAATGACGGCGAAAAATCATTTCGAACGTGTGTGGATTCAGGATATCGGAATTTCGCAAAGTGGGAACGTTTAATTAATAACGCAACACGTGGTGATATTGTTAACGGATTGCGTGTTGTTGGCAAAGGAATTATCGACGCCGATTCAACACCAAGTTATGGCGGAAATATTTATAAAAAATAGTTGCATATTATCAATAAATTATTAACTTTGCAGAACCAAAAAAAATAAACCAAATGGAAAAACAAAACAACAATCGTGAGCAATTAAAAAAAATGTATTACGATTACGAATTAACGCCGGAAGACGTTTTCACACACGCGCATTATGTAATATTGACACGAAGTGGAATCGAAAAAATAATGGCGAAAGCAAAAATTGAATGCACGTTTGAAGTTGTAAAATGTGAACCAAATTTTGCAGCAGTAAAAGCAATAGCAACTAAAAATAATAAGATAATCAGAACAATGGGTTCTGCACTAAAAGGGAATACTTTTAAAGATGGAAACACTAATAGTTGGTATGTATTAGAAATGGCACAAAAACGAGCTTATGCAAGAGCTACCTTAGAAATTTTA